>CM055897.1:16478075-16593075 GCA_029582155.1 Panopea generosa
ATAATCTTAACATGATTGACTGTTCATAAGAAAACAACATGCGTTTAAAGTGTATGTATTCATACACATACATACACACATATACATATACATACACATACATACATATACATACATTACTTTATTTTCTGTGTTTGATTTTTCCACAAATGTTTTATGTATGGATTTTATTAAATGTAACCTCATTAAATTAAACCAATTGATTACCATGTATCTGGTATATATGTTTTATGTATGTATATATGTATGCACATTGCGTTATGCATACGTGATATTTTCTATTGTTTCTTTACATTTTTATTTTTGTAATATAAGATACAGTATGTGTTACGTAGTGTATGTAAATTTATTCCTGTTTTGTATAATTATGTTCACACGGGCCTATGGCCTATTGAATTGCAAATAAAAGTTTCTTCTTTTTATTTTGTTCATCAATGATATAAGCGAAAATGTTGACTTTAACAATTGAACGGATTAAGACATTGATCTGTTATCAATTAATATGTTACTTTTTCAAGGGTCCTCGTGGCCGAGTGGTCTAAGGCGCCGGCTCAGGATCACTTACCTCTCACCGCTAAGGTCGTAGGTTAGAGTCCCGCTCGCTCCAAAACCTTTATGTGAGAGAGTTTGCCAGTTACTTGCGGAGGGATAGTGGTTCTACTCAGTTTGATGTCTTCTTCCGTCACTGGATATGCCATATATATTATCTAAAATGTGTTAGAACTGGCGTTAAACTCGTTTTAAAAAGTTACTTTTTGCCGTTGATATAGCTCTGGGCTGGATTTCACAATAAAAACTTACGATAAAAATCAGTCGTAAACGTAAAGTAACTAATATGCATAATATGTTTCATAGTCATCCACATGAATTTACGATTGTATTTTCAGAAAATTTACCATTTTCTGAATTTTTTAATTCAAGTTTGGTTTCATTTGGAGTAATATATAAAATATTATGAACAATACTTACTTAACGTTTACGGCCTATTTTTATCGTAGGATTTTTTTGGTGAAATGCAACCCAGATCCACATAGTTAACATTTACAGGTTGATAATATTTTCAATATTCAGCTAAATGGTGTTTTAAAACCAATGTAAATAAAACAAAAGAATGCTTATTTGAGAAAAGAAAAGAAATAGTTAACGAATAATTTATCAATGAGGAACTAGAAATAGTAGATACATTTTGTTATTTAGGATAACGTTTCTCATATACAGGAAATATGACAAATGCAATAATAGCGTTATAAGAGCATGCACTTTAAGCATGTGTACATAATTGTTTGCTTTCGGTGTTTAGTAGAATCAAAGTAGACATTAAAACGAAGTTACAACTTGCTGATTCAATGGTTTTACTTAATCTTTTATATGGTTCTGAAATTTGAGGAATATATGAATTTGAAGAATTAGATTTATTACACAAAAACATTGTAAACATATTTTAGGTGTAAAACAGGAAACTCCGAACTACGCGGTTTTAGGTGAACTAGGTAGAGTTTATATATCTGTGATTTCTAAAGGGCGTTTCATTATGTACTGGATTAAGATCATGAAGCAACCGAATTAAACTTTGCATAAATCTTTTTATGAACAATGTATCTTTCAAAATAACAAATATTGGGCCAAATGTATGCAATCGTTTTTAAATAACCTAGGATTTGGAGACATTTAACAAAATTTCAACCTCAAATATAAACTATATTATATCTTATTTAAACAAAGAATTAGAGATCAATGCATGCAAACGTGTACTGCATCTGTTCAGACTAATAGTATGCCGAACTACAATATTACAATACGTTTAAAGTAGATTTTAAACATGAAGATTACTTAGATTTTATTTCAAAAGAAAAGAAAAGCAAAAAATTGACACGTTTACGTCTCAGTGTCCACACTTTAGAAATAGAACCAGGCAGATATAATAATGCAGAAAGAAGAAATGGAATTCATAATTTATGTCCCCTAAATATTGTTGAACCACAATATCATGTTGTTTTATACTGTCACATATATATCGAACACCAGGAACTAAGTGTTTAAAAAAATATCATTTCCCACTGTCAATAAATTTATAAATCTAGTTTCATCTATAAATAAAAGACAAGTGCGTAATACACCAAGATATATTACTGAGGCTTTTATGCTTAGAAAAACGACATTGAATACAATGACTGCTTCTAAACTATATTCACTGAATTGAATTATTTGAAATGTAATGTCTAGATTTGATATATTGCGATGTTTGGCTGTTTACGAGTCTATTACTTTTATTTATATGTTTTGTATTTATATATTTATATATTTACATTATCATTTGTCTCTCACCACTGATTCAAGTGGGAAAGTTATCAGTAACTTGCGGAGATTGGGTGTGCTCGAGTACTGGTTAATCCCAGGAAAAAGTGGTTAGGTTAACTGATCTGATCGTCTGTTAGCCCTCGATAGCATGAAAATGACGCGAAATATTCAACCAATAAACCTTTTCCATATCTGTATGTATATTAATTATAAATAGCCATAAGCAATTGTGTATTGTCGTCGTTTTTGATTGCATTTATATTAATTACCATTTTCTGCTTTGAGCTCAATTTTGGTCAATGATGTTTATTGCAAAGTTATCTTTCATTACAACAAACATTGTCAAATAACTTTGTCTAAAGGCAATATGTATACATTCTACATTTTATACTTTATGAAAAATTGCTTGTTTCCGATTTCATGGCCAATTGCGTAGTTAGGTACGTAAATTTAGATAAAACAACCAAACAAAATTGTAAAAACACACACGTATATTTGTCATTTCTGCACTTAATGATAAAGACACCCACCCAGGCATCTTATTGACTTTATATTCACTTAGGGTTAATAGATTCGATTCGGGTGATATATGATTCAGTGGATCCCAACTATTAGACGTCATGCTGATCTAATTAAGCCTTTTTATTTTTGTTGCAACCATTTATTCATAAAGTCACAACCAAGTTGGGCTCTTGCTTACACTTTGGGGAATGAGTTTGGAGCCAATGATTTTGAAAAGAATATCTTTATTTCAAAAGAAATTGGGGAAAATTACATGAAATTACATAGACCTTAAAGATACATAACAAAATATGTTTAATGTATACAAGTGGGACTCTCTTAAACAGTAAACATTTCCCAAAACTTTTTCATGACATTCCTCATTTATTTAAATTTTCTTATATTAAAGTTCAAGACCCCCAATACGCCTGGCTTGGAAATGTGATTTCCCCAGGTATTTCAGTATTTCACCCTGACATCAGTAACAATGTCTCATTCCCTTTTTTTATTCACTGAACTGTACTGGTCTGTTTCACCGGATTATTATCATAGCTTCTAAATCGCGAATACCGATGACAATACGTAGATTGATCATTTGCAATTCAAGTTCACTGAAGAAGCTTATGGTGTAAACGATTAGTAATTATAAGAAACACATACGATAAAGACAAAAATAATACAAAAAAACAGCATAATTGCATTAGAACACATTTTATTTCATACATTTCAATGACTTTCAGATTCTCCCAATTCTTGTCACGTGACCAATAACGGTGTTAAGGTAAAAGGCAAAGTACCACTATTGGAAAAATGAAGTGCTTCCGCAGGGTAGTTGCATAATGGCGATCATAAATAATTATTGTTTCTTCTTCTTTAAAAATACCCTTTCCTCATTTTAATGGTCATTTTTTATTTGAATAGCATTATTGGTGTATTTTTAACATTTCGAAAGCATTGACATGTTCGAATTGTGAATTTAGAAAAAAAAATGATGCTTGGAAGTTGGGGTATGAATACATGATTTCGGAAGTCTACTTTCACTTTTTCAATGGTGTACACACAGGGCAGGTAAAAAAAATTGTTATGACACATGACCCCTACTTTTCTCATCATATTATGGTAGTGCAGAGGTTGACAAACAGTTAAATGTAAGTTTCACTTTTTTTTAGTTGAGTCTCTCTCTATGAATGACAAACTTTCAAACTTTTATTATTTACTATAGAATAAAGAACAAAATAATGGTGGGATTACACCTTAACAAATGGTAATGCATATAATCGGCTACATCCGGTCTGTTGTAATAAAACTGAATGTTTATTCCCAAATGTTTTCTTTGGTTTCTCTTCATTTAAAAAATAGGGATTTTGTTACTTTGGAGAAGAAGATTTTTTTTGGCGGAAACGGGTCTCGCGACGCAATGGCATTCAAAATACGAAATTACGGTCGAAAATGTGCGCCAGAGATGTAGGATAAACCTTATAAACGTCTCCTTGACGTTTAATAAATTAGCAAAAAGGCAGCGAAAGAACGCGAAGAGAATATATTAAACATTTTCCCCCTCAAAATCGGTCAAAAAGATAAGGGTCGGGGCTAAAAAAATAGAGTCAGTCGAGATAACGGTAACAAATTTTTATATACCTGATGCAAATATGACAAACTAAAGGGAGACAACTGTTACTTATCTTACATATTATGGATATCAAGATTACCATTCCTGATGAGTATTTTGCGAACAATCCAACACGAGGTCTTCGCACGCTAGGTTATGAGATCTGTCATTTTACGGGTTATATAGTTATTTCTCCTATTTCTGCAAAAAAAACCCTCAAAACATATCGGTTTTTCCTATGTAGAAGCCTCCATGGCACATGACTATGGCAGGCCAAACGCTGCAATAGTGTATAACTGAGCATTTGTGTACATATATGGTGCTAAATATTGTATTTGTGTTGACGTTTCACATTCTCATCGTTAACTAAGCCAACAAATATGAAAAGAAACTTACAACAAACATAAAAAAACACACATTAAACAATAAAAATGAAAATTAAGAACATGAAGAATGAACGATATCTCCATTATACAGTAACGTTTAGGGGAGACAACCGTTTACATATTTGAATAGTCAATGTTATCGCAGTTACAGTTCGTGGGTTACTTTACGACCATTGTCGTTTCTTATTATATATTAAAACGTAATTTGGGTTAAAGCAATTTGGGTGATTAATCAAGTAACGATTCGTTGCCAAATATATGTACAGATGGTGCCACTAGAATTAATTAAACTCATCACAGGTACCCCATTTTTACATTGATTAATTTAATACTTAATATGGTCCTGAAGTGTAAACAGCATTGTTCTATTACTGTAAGTACAGAGCCAACCGACTACTTCAGATTTTACCACGTGACTGTACAATATGAAAAAAAATTATTGGATCCAAAGTTCAAAATGGCGATTGAAATAAAACGAAATTTCAACGATAAAATGAAACAACCGACAAAATGTCTCGCATGACTATCAAGACATTGGCGTATACACAATGTTTATTGCTTTGTGCACGTTTCAAGTACTTGTTTAAAAAGATCTTGAATTTTCTTTATTCTTTTGATAAATTAATCCAGCTTTAGGTATCGATTAAATATATCCTTTTGCAAACTTTTGTACAATACGAGAACATATTGTACTCATATGTATTGTGGTGAAAATCATATTGCATTCAACGCCATCGGCACCGAAGGCGTTGAGTCGAATGTGATTTTCACCTCAATACTGACGTACCCGTTCACTATACTGTTAAATAACTTTATATTATGGATGTGATGTCATCAAATTTTCATTTGAAACAACTGACCAGTCAAAGTGCTCAAAAGGGACTTTCCCAACATTGCTATTCAACGGACCCAATAGGGAGAACTGGGTCCGTTCTACAGACTTGCAGTAGCCTTAAAGTGTATTTTCATTTGATACAACTCGGTATGAGTTGAACTATGTTATAGGAATATTTGAAATAAAGCTACATTAATTATTTTGATAAGGTTGCATGAGCGAGCGAACGCTATATAAGGGCAACTTTAAAAATTTACTCTGGGCGCTGCCATATTGAAACGTCACGATCACATGTTGAAAACAGAATTTCTGCTGAGTTTCAAATAACCATACATTTAATCAATGATTATGATATGCTGAACCCATAACAACGGAAACAGTAACAAAATCAAGCAGCTACAATTCTTAATTTTACTCTATACAACAGAAACCTATTTTCTTTAAAAACAAAGTGAGTTTATCGGTGGAGGCATATTTTCAGCACGAGGGCAAGAATAAGACATATACCAGAACATGCATAAGTTTTGAAAGACCTAACATTGGATGCATTTTAAAAGCATCCAACTTGTTGTTTTTTTTTGCACAGTTCATATCCCATGATCACAATACTGCTAATTCCACAGGTAATGGCTACCAAATACCTAGATATTAACTAGCTGGCTGAATATTTTCAAACTTGTGCACAGTATATAAATGATACGTTGTATGTGGAACTGGTCTGTGTAAGAACTTGATAAGACATTGAATACTCTCGAAGAAAACAGTCAAACCTGTATAAGCGGTCACCCAAATAATCAGCCACTTGTCTTAAGCAGCCACATTTGTTTTTTCCCGTTTATATGTTTTCTGGGCAAATTAACCTTCATTATACAACAACCTGTCTTTAAAGGCCATTTTACCCATTCCCTCGACGTGTTGCTTAAGATAGGTTTGGCTGATCTTGTCAAATCTATAACGCTGAACTCATACTAAACATTTCAAAAACAAATTGTGATAACCATTTAGGTCTTACGATATTAGACCACTATTAATATTTGGTCTTAATTCTATAGAAAAAAGTTCGCATGCTTGTCATTTATAGAGAAACCCAAATGAAAGAAGTAAAACTGACATGTTATTGTTTGTCAACCTCTACACTATCAAAGTATGAGGAGAAATGTAGTGATCATGTAGCAAAATATTTTTCTGTTCAGTGTGTACACTGCTGATAACGTGAAAGTAGTCCTCCGATATCATGTATTCATACCCCGATTCCCAAGAATCATTTTCTTTTCTCAATTCACAATTCAAATATGACAGTGCTTTCATAATGTTAAAAAAAACATAAAAAAATAGAAATGAAATATGACGTCTGGCTTAAGGGATTTAAACGAAAATTAAAGTAATAAACAATTGGTTGTTACCCAATGGACATGCTTTAAAAAGATATATGAAATTAGACTGGAACTATTTGAATGTATTAGATAAATGAGTATCGCAACTAATAACGTTTATTTGAGCAGTAATTTAAACAAATGTATCCTGTATATTTCATAACAAGTTTCAGGCACATTAGAAAACCCGGATGTTATTTTGGTCCTGCGATTATTAACCAAGTTTTCTTGATTGGGTCCATTTAGCAATGTTTGGAAAGCCACATTTGAGCACGTTGATTGGCCAGTTGCTTCGTGGAGAATTGGAGTGACGTCATAGTCTAGTAAGTGTGCAACTGCTAAGAATTGTGGGGCTGGCATAGAATTCTCTGCTTTCTCATCAGGGGTTTATGGAGGCATAGTACCACCATTGGAAAAAAGTAGTTCTTCCGTGGGGTAGTCGCATAATGACGGTTATAAATAATCCTCGTTTTTCCTCTTTTAAATGGTATTTTTTTTCAATGGTATTATTGATGTATTTTAAACATTTTGACAGCAGTGTCATGTTTGAATTGTGAATTTAGAAAAAAAAATGATGCTTGGAAATTGGGGTATGAATAAATTATTTCGGAAGTCTACTTTCACTTTGTCAACAGTGTACACACTGAGTAGAAAATATCTCTTATATGACAAACGACCCATACTTTTCTCATCATATTTTGATAGTGCAGAGGTTGGCAAACAGTAAAATGTAAGTTTCACTTTTTTCATTTGGGTCTTCCTAGCAATGCAAAGCATTCAAACTTTTATTATTTACTATAGAATAACGAACAATATCAATGGTGGGGTAACACCTAGACCAGATGCGAGAAATATCAGATTTTGGGATAGACTGTTTGATTATACGGTCACCTTGAACAGAAATAAAATTATTCTTTCGGGCATTGAGCGTCTTAATGAGTATTCAAACTGACGTAAAATCCCGCCCTATTTGCATTAAAGCGAGGTTCGCGTTTGGACATACGTCCATCAATCATGCACGTCTGTCACCGTAACATCGTCTTGCCTGACTGGTCATATGACAGTAACACTGACGTGTAACTTAAAATCTACATACGCCAAATATAGAGCGGAAGTGGAAATATACACACGTGAGTTATTTCTTTAATTTTGATTATGATATTGTTTTAATATATATTATAAGTATCAATAAAAACATTTTTTTTTAATTTTTAAACGGAACGGTCATTGCGCATGTTGTTTTTTCGCCTTTGTATAAGATAACCAAGGAAAGGAATGCCTTTGCGGTTTATGTTGATAAAATGTCAACATATTGTACAGGACTTCTATAGAACGTCGAACCTTATCAAAACAATTTGTGTAATATAAGATATTAAAGTGATAATATTTTTGAAAGTTATTAGATAAATTGAACGTTTGTTGATAAATAGACAGCGGTTTAATACCTGATATGATAGTACAACGCCGTCATCTGCAGTCTGTTGTATGACGGTGACAGAATATACATGTGTTAAATTTGTTTTTAAGTTTTTGTGTGTTTGGTTTTATAAGTATGTGCAACTAACAGCAGATGTGTTACTTTTTATGTACGAGATAACACAGAGGTGAATATATAAATGTTGACTTTGGAAGTTTGAGTTGGAAAATGGTAGCTATGTAAATAAATGTTATATGTCTTTTTAGTGGGTGGGGTATGTCTAAATTCAGGTATAAAAGCAACTACCTCTCCTCATGCACATACAAATGATTGGGACTGCATATGTTTGTGATTATGAGCTGAAGTTGGGAATATGTAGTTAAGCATTAAGAAAAATCGACAATATTAGCATCATACACATATTTTCCTATGTATGGGAGTGGGGGTGGGGTGGGTGTGGGTGACTGGGGCACGGGCACATCCAATTAGTTAAATATTAACGAAAGCCCGATATGTAGGAATGAAACAGACGACGACTACATGATTTTAATAGATTCCCAGCCTTTGGGAACGTGATACCATTCGTAGGAAGAAGAATTAGACAACCAGTTTGGTTGCGCCCCTCCCCCCCCTCCCCCCCCACACACACACACACACAAACACCCCACCCACTTTCCTCCATACAAATACTCACTCCCCGGTAGGGATGGGGGAATTCATTGATACATTAAAGCTGTCAATCTTTACTGCTATAATTCAATTATTAATTCATCCACATTTTTGTTAACAATGACTTTGCATTTTTACCTAATTGTGTCAATATATCTTTTCAAATATGTGTATCCAAGAGTAACACCCAAGTGACAAATATTTATAAAAAAACAAAACAAATACAATTATATTAACATGCAGAAACAAACAAGTTTAATGATTATTTAACGAAATAATTTAGACAATAAAATGCCTCACCATCAATTTTGTATTAATGGAAGGTTTGCAAGGTTTTGAGTGACGCAGATTAAGATGATTTGGCAGACTCAGTAATCAAAGTGTTTTAGAAAAGCAGGGATGCTATTGTTCTTCAAGAAAATGTCAACAACTTTCGGAGATTGCGTTCTTAAAATGTATTGCAAGTATAATTATTAGTTGATATTAAGTATTACAATTACTACACAGCCGTTCCGTTTTGTATGTACATTTATTTAATATCCCCATTATGTTAGGATAAAAATGAAATCTCTATATTGATACAGAAATTCTGTCTGTACAAATTCATACAGAAGAAGTCACAACAGGGAAATGATTATTATCAACAAGATAAATATCTCTTTTTTGTTAAGATATTTCCCTAATTTGCAGACTTACAATAACAGCTACTGTCCCTACAGCAAACTAAGACACCTTTGCTATTAGAAACCTTGACAGACTTATGCCTCTGGCCATTGCAGTGTCAACTACTCACTTCACTCGTATATAAACCAAGGTATTAAATCGTTATCTATCCACTGTATACCACCTTACCACTTGTAATCATGAGAGAGATAGAGAGAGAAAGAGAGAGAGAGAGAGAGAGAGAGAGAGAGAGAGAGAGAGAGAGAGAGAGAGAGAGATGGATGGATGGATGGATGGATGGATGGATGGATGGATGGAGAGAGAAAGAAACATACTTTAAAGGCGTCAGTACAAAGGTTTTCAATGGTATTGATTGTCGCTTTTTTCGAGAATACGTACTTATGGAAAATGATTAATGAATAATACTTACCAGAGATAATGTAAATGGATTCATTTGGATTAATGAGCACGTGTGCCACAATGGACATATATCCCAAATTGCATAATATGGAGAATCAGCCGTCATTGCCTGAACTATGTGCAGTTACTCGGTCAATATGCTAATTACCTCATACATTCTCACAAGAAAAAAAACAACAACATAATGGCTATTGTCATATTTCAACATTTTCACATGGAATACAAAACTAACATTAAATAGACTCACATTAAATAGACTCGACTCTTTTTCTAGCATTTATATGGTTTTCAGATTTAGTGCATTTCTATTGATTAATCAAATCTGTAATAACACACTTTCATTCTTAAAATTATTTTGTCTCAAATGAGGGTCCTCCGTGGCCAAGTGGTCTAAGACGCCGTCTCAAGACCACTTACCTCTCACCGCTAAGGTTGTAGGTTCGGGTCCCGCTCGCTCCAATATCTTTATGTAAGAAAGTTTGCCAGTTACTTGACGAAGGACGGTGGCTCTACTCAGTGTGACGCAGTTTGAGGTCTTCCTCCACCAGTAAAACTGGATATGCCATATATAACCCGAAATGTGTTGAAATTGGCATGGCGTTAAACCCCATTAAAAAAATGTCTCAAACGTAAACAAAATTAGCAAGCGCATTTCACTATTAAAATATGTATACTATGTATACGTATTTTAATACGTATACATAATATATATAATATATAGTTACTTGTTTTCATGTCTGACATCTGTCTTTAATGTGTGAGCCCACCATCGACCTTGTTTTTTTTCTATAGTAAATAAAACAAGTTTGCATGCGTACTTTTCATAGAGAGACCCAATGAAAGAAATGAAACTTTTATTTTATTGTTCGCCAACCTCTGTACTACTAAAATATGATGAGAAAAGTAGAGGTAATGTGTCATCTAACTTCCGAAATATTGTATTCATACCTCCATTTCAATTTTGTTCTTTCTAAATTCACAATTCAATCATGACAATGCTTCTGAAATACTCCAAATAGACTAACAATGCCACACAAACATAATAGAATGGCAATAAAACAGTGAAAATGCATTTTAGAGCAGGATAAAAAAAACAGGATTATTTATGGTAGCCATTATGCGACTAACCCAGGGAAACACTTCCTGATTTGCAAAGGTGGTACTATGCATTCAGCTATGGTATATAGAATATATATATATATATTTATATGAGTGACGAATTATATGACAAAAACATAATTTGAATTTCGTTAATGTTAATGGATGGACATATATCCCGAACTACATAAAAAATTCACAAATATTAACAAATCTAAGAGCATAACTTGTAATAGATATCAGGTTTTTAATTAAACTGTTTCCATCTAAATAATACTTTATCAAATTTGGTTTCACTTCTTATGTATTGCATTATCACAATTGTAACTTGAACAAAACATAATAGATTTCCCGAGGAATAAATAATTTCAAACGGGTAATATGATGTTTATGCCGTCTTTTGGAAAGTGGAATATATACAGAGTTTATATATAAAACGCATGGGCGTAGCCCTGCTTTGCATAAAATATGTTCAGTTATCTTTATTTGCATAAAGAGAACTGATATTCGCACTGACCTAAAATCCTGATCAAGTAAATTAAATGAATGAATGAATAGGGTTTTACGGCGTACCAACACATTATAGGTTATTCGACGCAAACAGGAAGGAAGATTCCAGGTTCTATCTACATGTACAAAACAACAAATTAACATACAGATTTAAAAAAAACACCAACAAATGAATATGCAGAATGAACCTAGAACATTGATACTTGCAGAACTGCAGAGTTTCAGTAAATTCTATCGTATAACTTAAATTGTCGCTTCTTACGACATGTTTGAGCCACAGTGGTCCTTTTCTTGCCATCACTCATATGGCTCCCTGAAACCACACAGGGGTTGATAATTTAACCACAATAGTGAACATGACAAAAAATGACCAAATGAACATGACACCCATTCGGAGGATTCCTACCCTTCTGCACAGATCAACAGTGATTTTATTCTCAGCCGGATTAAGAGACAGACCACAGATAGCAATTTATAATATTGTCGATTAATCCTCATTGAGGCTTCATCTTTATCGATGATATTTTTCGATTTTAGGAGTATAACTGCACATTTATACCAAACATCATATATTATGGAAATTCTTTTCAATAAATGTAGTGTAAAATTATTTAATTTCATGGTCTAAATACTTAATCGCGGCTCGCGATAAAGCCACTCATTGGCCAGTATCGGGTTTTGCAAAAACAGTGACTAATAAAACGGAAAATGCCGACCTGTAAGTTAAACTACAAGGACGGAATCAACCATTCTCTTCGGATGGGACATTCCTCTCTGCGATTCAATACACTTTTCATTATTTACTGAACAGAAAGTTAAATGCGATGCATTTTTAAAGTTGATGTTACACTATTCTCTTTCTTACAGAATGACGAAATATAGCTTTCTACAAAGTCTGTGGTTGCTTTGTGTTTGTGTTGCCATGGTGACCTACGCCAACGAAGGTCATGGTCACAATCACGAACACACAGGTCCTAATCCAACCAGCTTCAATGATCCTAAAATTACACAAGACGAGGCGTAAGTTATCTTTAAAAAAATGGTTGTACTTTTATTTTAAAAACATGATTGAGCATCGTTTCTGAAATGATATTGGGTTCTTTTTCCTTTTAAGTTTACTTAAATACTTACTCAATTTTGACAGGTTATTTATCCATGATATAATAAAAATCAGTGATACCATATGCAGTTTAGCAGGAAAGAGACTAAATAACGTTCTCCTGGCTGATTGTCTTAGATTTATGTTTTTCAATATTAAAGTATATACGACCTCCCCGATTAGCTCAGTCGTTAGCACGTCTGACTGCCAATACAGGGGTCGGGAGTTCAAATCATCGCTCGGCAACAATCCCCGTGATGGTTGATATACGATATTGTGTCTCATTATCATTCGTCTGTCACCGCTGATTCAAGTGGGAAAGTTATCAGTTACTTGCGGAGATGGGGTGTGCTCGAGCACTGGTTAACCTTCAAGGATCCCAGGAAACAGTGATTAGGTTAACTGACCGTCTGTTAGCCCTCATTGACATGAACATGACGCTAAATATTCAATCAGTCAAATAAGTATATACTGTAATATGTTGAACAGAAGCCTGTATATTTGCATGTAGTTGCCAGGACACTTAACTTTAATTGTGTATACACGTATGTATAATATGCCGCTATTTGTAGCAAACGTGTTTAGTGGGGGATCTACTCTTTAAAAATACCGGCGCACGCTCACCTAAACTCCTATGTTTTATTGAAATTCACTTCTATAATTTAACTGAAAAACATGTGTCCCTATTCAAATTTTGTGTTGCGCCCCATCTAAACTGAAATCCTGGATCCGTCCCTGGTGTTAACTATACGTATTCAACTAATCACATAATGAGATTTGTGAAAAACTAAAACTACTTCATTTTTTTTGTTTCAGACATTTAAAAGAGCATCTTAAGGATGAAATAAACACCAACGCCAAGATGACACCCGAACAAATGGAATTTCATTACTTCAGGTATATAGAATCAATATGCAGTCAAACCTGTCTTAAGCAGTCAATCAAGGGAAGGAGCAAAAGTGGTCATTTTGAGACAGGTTGTTGCTTAATTGAGGATAATTTACTTTGAAAGCATATAAATGGGAAATAGAAAATATGGTTGCTTAAGTCAGATGGTTGCTTAATAGAGGTGACCGCTTTACACAGGTTTGACTGTATCTACACATCACGTAATGTGCTAGAAACGTTACATTAACTGATAGGTTTAATGGATGCAAACTCCATGGTGGAAAAAGAAGAACTTTGATAACATAGAGCGATACTGAAACAGAGCTGTTAGACCAAGATATATCTAATTTGTTGTTATGTTTTGTTGTTATATTCTGTAGGATACATAATTTAAGCCAACGTATTATGAAAACTAAATATTCATTCTCCAATCTCTGTTATGGAAGTTAGAACATTTGCCAGTTACGGAACGAGGTTAGTTCTACGGTCTTCCTTCACCAATAATACTGTATATACCATATATAACCTGAATATACCATATATAACCTATACCATATATAACCTGGATATACCATATATAACCTGAATATGTCATATATAACCTGAATATACCATATATAACCTGGATATACCATATATAACCTGAATATACCATATATAACCTGGATATACCATATATAACCTGGATATACCATATATAACCTGGATATACCATATATAACCTGGATATACCATATATAACCTGAATATACAATATATAACCTGGATATACCATATATAACCTGAATATACCATATATAACCTGGATATACCATATATAACATGAATATACCATATATAACCTGGATATACCATAACCTGGATATACCATAACCTGGATATACCATATATAACCTGAATATACCATATATAACCTGGATATACCATATATAACCTGGATATACCATATATAACCTGGATATACCATAACCTGGATATACCATAACCTGGATATACCATATATAACCTGAATATACCATATATAACCTGGATATACCATATATAACCGGAATATACCATAACCTGGATATACCATAACCTGGATATACCATATATAACCTGAATATACCATATATAACCTGGAAATACCATATATAACCTGAATATACCATATATAATCTGGATATACCATATATAACCTGAATATACCATATATAACCTGGATATACCATATATAACCTGAAAATACCATATATAACCTGGATATACCATATATAACCTGAATATACCATATATTACCTGGATATACCATATATAACCTGGATATACCATATATAACATGAATATACCATATATAACCTGGATATACCATAACCTGGATATACCATAACCTGGATATACCATATATAACCTGAATATACCATATATAACCTGGATATACCATATATAACCTGGATATATCAAATATAACCTGGATATACCATAACCTGGATATACCATAACCTGGATATACCATATATAACCTGGATATACCATATATAACCTGAATATACCATATATAACCTGGATATACCATATATAACCTGGATAAACCATATATAACCTGAATATACCATATATAATCTGGATATACCATATATAACCTGAATATACCATATATAACCTGGATATACCATATATAACCTGTAAATACCATAACCTGGATATACCATAACTTGGATATACCATTTATAACCTGGATATACCATATATAATCTGAAATTTGTTGAAAATTGCGTTCAGCCCTGTTAAACAATGGTTGACTAGGAGATAGTGTTGCAAATCGTCCATAATTTAATACTCACTATAACATTTTCATCGTTTAAAATATGTATATTTTTTTATTCAAAGAGTAAATCATGAAACACAAAATTACTTTTTATTTTCTTTTTTTTTTTCTTTTTGTTATTTTTTTATTTCATTGAAGCAGTTAAACAAAATCAGATATAAAAGATATAAATTATGATGTAGTATATACAAAATTTCATATCAGAGGCAAACTTTCCTGCACTGACCAATGTGTTTCATTTTGTACTAACATTAATTTGTTTTCAACTTCTATACACAAATGTAAAAGTATGACATACACATATATATATATATATATATATATATATATAAATATATTTATCTAATTTCAAATAAAAAAAAACGTTTTATTTTTAAATTGTGTGTCCTATCATGTCCCAGTGTTATTAAACTCTGAGTTTATATTCAACTGAGATCTGCTAAAATCAACCAATCAAACTTATTGTTGCAGCGGTTCCGCTATTTTTAAACCTACCAATAAAACTCCTCGTTGCAACAAAACCAAAGCTTCCATTTATTGAATTGAGAATGAACTCAGTTGAGCATGGACTCAGGGTTTTCTAATCTAGGACACGGTGTTTGGCATAAACATACTTATACTAACAACACCTACCATACATATACACACAACGATTATTCAATATTCAGATTACACGACACGAACAATGACACCCATCTTGACGGCACAGAGATACTCCAGGCCATGTCCCATATGATGCCTGTACCGGAGCTAGAGCTCCACGAAAAACTGGGGAAATCCAAGGAACAAATAGAAGCAATGAAGCTCGAGAGACAGCAAGGAATGGCCAAATACTACGAAGGTAGGAGTGAAGTAATGTAATGAATAAATGAAGAAGTACACAATTAAATGACATTTTAAATATCCCGTTAATATTAAAAAAACATCCATGAGTGTAATTTTAACTTGGGGTTGCTCTTTCAGAAATGGGCTCAGAACAGTTGTTAAATAAAATCTTAATAAGCAAACACATGTAGTTTTAGAAATAATTCAGTAGTGATATTATAGAAAAGTACACATAAGCGTCATAAAATTTAAAGTAAATCCATTTTTTTTATTCCGTCGTTGTACAAGCGGTCCTAATACCGAATACAGGGTTGACAATAATATATATTGTTAAACACAATGGCCATTAAACAAAAGGAAAAATCCGAATTTTATTACAGAGACGGTCCCAATGCGGGGTTTTAGTTTATATTTAAACAACAGTGCCGGTGGGCACTTGGACACTGCATATTTATGATAATGATGGCGTTTAGGGTCTAGCAAAACGTGACTATCCTTTTAATTTGGGAGCTCTATGTGTCAAGATGTCAGACCCGTTTTAATGTTGACATGTATACTTGAGAGTATACTTGAAAGTCGAAGCTTAACGCATAGCGCTGGCCGGAAGCTCTTTGCGTCAGGAGCTCTATGCGGTCTCACATAGCACCGATCTCTATAAACAGACGGTGTTCGTCTTTGTTTTGTGAATTTTCATGAAATATTAAGAAAGTTTTCTGCAAAATTGTTATCTGAAGCGGGCACTTGCCCTTCGATTTTTCACCGCTCCATAGCATAAGGTCACGTGAGTTCGTCACCGTGCACATATGACGTATAGACCAGTCGTTTCATATCATTTGTGTCATTTCCTTCTACGGTTTCAGATCTAACTAAACATGTCATACATAATTCGATTTTTTTCCAGATCTGATTGCACCGATCTTATGTACATTTCTAAGATCTATTTTAAATCATATTACACTAGTAGTAAATATATGATATAATATATATGTGTTATGCATATGGGATCTTATTGGACCAGTGCTATGTGAATTCCTGATGTTTATTTCAGCTCTGATGTAAACATATTTCTTAAATGAATTTCAGATCTTAATTTCACCAGTGCTATATATAGCTGATATTTATTACAGAAATGATTGACCGTGTGTTGATAGACGATGATGTTGATAAAGATGGTTATTTGACCTACTCAGAATTCATCCGTGCACGGAGACGAGACGAATACCATCAGAGACGAATGCATGAAGATCGCATGAGAACTGAAGAACAAATGCAGTTTCAACAATTCCAGCAATTCCAGGCTATGCAGGTACAGTGACTAAACATAAGTGTGGTGCTGTGTATATGATGATGAACACTCATGCCAAAGGTCGCAGGTTCGGTTTCAAAAACAACTTCCAGTACTGACCCCTGTCTCACGCAAATATTTAAGTCCGTAATTTTACTTAAACTCATATAGCGTGCTCAATTTGAGTATGAAATTGAGCATATTATTGAGTTCAAGTAAAATAAAAAACTTAAGCATTTTTGTGAAACCGGTGCCCAGTTTCATCTGTGTAGTGGACTGGTGAGCTTACTGCACATTCCAGCTAAATAAAATAGTATGGACTAAATCCAATTCAAACAATTTTTTGATACATAAAATGTTATTTATGTTATCATATGAATTATTGTAGTTAAAATTCACCATGCGTTCTCTGTTTGAAACTGAGTTTATTGTGAGTTAATACATCGTCAACTTCAAGGTAACTGACAATACACGCAAGTTATAAGTAATAAGACATTTCATAAAAAGCAGGTTTCGCTATATGTAATTGCAACAATATTCTTGGCATACGAACCAACATTTTACTTAAAAAATAACTTAACTTTGACTGGTTATTTATCTCTTATATAACATCAATATCATTGAAACCATATTCAGTTTTATTGGAACCAGCTGTCCATCTTGGATTTAAGTGGTTCAAGTAGTTAAGTTTATATTGGTGAGACAGGAACTAGGTCCCTAGGTCTGAGTGGTCCAGTACGTTGATTCAAAACCACATATCTCTCGTCACTGAGGTTGTGTGTTTAAGCCCATTCCGTTTGCCAGTTATTTGTGAAAGGACGGAGGGTAGTTCGGTTCCCATGCATAAACATGGGTATGACGTATATATTCACACGTTAACCTTATTGCTAAAAGTATACAACAGAATGATGTTGTGGTTGAAAGTAAGGCGAAACATCTTAACGGTCATCCTCGGCCGAGTGGTCTAAGGCGCCGTATAAGAACACGTATCTCTTACCGCTAAGGTCGTTGGTTCTAGTCCCGCTCGCTCTTTATGTGAGAAAGTTTTCCAGTGACGTGCGGAAGGATGGAGGTTCTACTAAGTCTGACTCAGCCTGAGGTCGTCCTTCACCAGTAAAACTGGATATGCCATATACTCGTATAACTGGATATGCCATATACTCGTATAACCTGAAATATGTTGAAAGTGGCGTTAAATCCCATAAAAAAAACAAAGAAAAGAAAAGAGAAACATCTTAAAACAATGAATTGGAGTTTAGATCAAAATCAAACCTCGGCAATGAAATTGTAAAATGACAAACACGTAACATGGAATACATAGAAACGTTTGTATGGCTTTGCTGTCCTTGTTGTTTTTGCTGTTGTTATTTTCGTTTTGGCACAACACTTATGCTAGAATCATACATCTCACGCCAAAACATGAATTTTTTCATAGTGATAATATATCGTGATCTATTTGGTAACAGATGAGTCATTAGTATTTTATTATTTTTAATTGAGAATGCCATTTTCAACACATGACAAGTTATATACAGTTTTTGTTTTACAGTTTATTGATTTATTTAAGCCAACTATGCCACATGAATATTCATACAATAATACACAGATGAATAGTACATGTATAGATAGCAGATATTTTATATAAGCAACAATAGTAACTACAACTGTATTAATGTTTATAATTAAATCGGTTTATTTTTTCATCTTTTAAATAGATTTAATTATTGTGATGCAAAACGTTAAGAATTTATTGGGAGAGATTTATCGATTCATTTTCTGTCATACAACTTTATCAATACAATTGTTCTGTAAAATACCCATAAACGCACGTTTCAAGGAATACTTTCTTAATTTACATATATGATATATCAAGTTTTACTGGCGGCGAAATATATCAAAATGATTCTGAGAAGATCCTCTATTATTCCACGAGTAACTGGCAAACTTTCAAAGCAGTTTATGGACCGAGCATAGCTCATATCCGCTACCTCAGTGGTGCGAGGTAATTAGAGGTACCAGTTTAGCCCATTAGGTCAAACAGGCTTCAACAGACGCTTTATATTGTATCGTTTTGTCAGACTGAATGGAAGAAACGACCAGGTTCAGAAACCCAAAATAGATTTTGATATGATGAAGGCATTCTTACCACACAAAGATTTTTTTTCTGATCACTGTCTGATACACTATGTGTAATATGTGTAAATATTGATTGGTGGCAATAGTGCATACTTTGGTGATATTGTATTAAGCGAAAAACATAAAATTGTAAAATAAAAAATTTTCTTAAAAGAAAACTGAAATAAAAATCATAAACATTTCGAGAAAAAATAATTTTATTAAATTATACAGGATAATTTTGTGGTAGTTCGTGAACCTTGCTTGTCCTTTAATCATGAAACACTCACTAATAGTAATTCAGTTGAATCAAAAGCTATATTTCTAGAGTTATTATTTTTCGTTAATTTATTTAGTTTATTATATTTGTTTATTATTTTGGTTAATAATTCTGGTTTATTATTTTAAAAGGCTCAGCAACAGGGTAATCAGAACGGCCAATTCAGACCAACTGTATCTCCTCCCCCGGGCAACGGTGCTCCTCAACAACAACAGCAACACATTCAGCAACAGGGTCAGCAGCAGCATAACATGCAGCAACATGGCCAGCAACAAGGCCAGGGTCAACATCAACAACAGCAACAATTTCAACAGACACGATGATAAGAAATACGATTAAGCATTAGGCGTTAAAACTTTTTTAAAATCATCTATCAATTGTGTGTTATAAGCATCCTACGGGAAGTCAGATAATATAATGAAAATATAAAGAAACGCCGGGTAAATTCATAGCAATTTTATGAAGCTATTGTAATCGATATTTACAATTTTAGAACATACATGTTAAAGTATTCCATTAACGTCTCACTAACTACACAGTTACGCCCCATCCCCCCCCCATTTATTAGCATTTGGTGACTTTTTTTTAAAAAAATCTAAGGGTGTCACTGCACTCTCTTTAAAAAAACAAGCTGGTCAACCTACCAGTTATTGTGCATTTTATGTAGGGATACATTCCTGTTATGAAAAAAAAATCTTTAAAAAAATTCTATGTTGATTGTTTTTACCGTTAAAATCCTAGACCTTATTTTATATAGAACAAAGAACAAGATTCAACTGTGTAGTGAGACCTTATTTGTTATAGAACAAAGAATCAAAAATTAAATTGTGTAGTGAGACCTTAATGATAACGATAATATTGGCATTCTCTTTAATGAAACACCATTACATACATGTGCATTATTTTCAAATGTTTGACCATTTGACCTGTATCAAAACACTAAACACTATAAACATGTAAAACAAGAATAATAGTTTTTAAAATCATTGATCAACATGAATACAACATAGTTCTTAAAGTCCCTACTGTTCAGTTTAATGGTAAAAAGGTAAGGAGGTAGAACATTTGCAGTTAACGTGTTTACTTTTAATTTGTTATTTAATTTTAGCTCTTGTCTGAATGTATTGCGTCCAATGTGTGTGTATAAGTGCCACGAAACGTGTTGCGTTTGTTTTCTAATTTATAGCCTTCAATATAAATAATTATAATAAAAATAAATATTACAACGTGATTGTATTTGCTGTGTTTTTTCTATTGGTCCGAATGATTACTCTGAGGTGCTGATAGCCCGCCGCAGAATTAGTAGGATGGCGATAGTGAAACGGTACGGTTGTAGGACAGCAGAATATTACGACATAGGGTGGCTATGATAAAATGGTAGGAAAGTATGATAGTAAGATGGCAATAGTGAAATGGTAGGGTTGTAGGATAACATAATAGTACGACATAGGGTGGCTATGATAGAATGGTAGGAAAGTGTGATAGTAGGATGGCGATAGTGCAATTGTAGGGTTGTAGGATAGCAGAATAGTACGACATAGGTTGGCTATGATAGAATGGTAGGAAAGTGTGATAGTAGGATGGCAATTGTGAAATGGTAGGGTTGTAGGATAGCAGAATAGTACGACATAGGGTGGCTATGATAGAATGGTAGGAAAGTGTGATAGTAGGATGGCTATAGTGAAATGGTAGGGTTGTAGGATAACAGAACAGTACGACATAGGGTGGCTATGATAGAATGGCAGGAAAGTGTGATAGTACGATGGCGATTGTGAAATGGTAGGGTTGTAGGATAACAGAACAGTACGACATACGGTGGCTATGATAGAATGGCAGGAAAGTGTGATAGTAGGATGGCGAAAGTGAAATGGCATATACAACTGTTAAAGAAATATTTTATGCATGAAGTGTCTTGAAAAAAAAGAAATTAATGGTTTTGTCAGTCTTCTTCTGAAAAGTTCGGATTTTTGGCCTTTATCATAGAATTATATTAAAATCTAACATATTTCCATATTGTTTTACGCCAATATAACTATGTAGCAAGTGATTAAATGTGTTAACAAGAGCAACTTTCTCTAATAAAACTAGTTCCTTGAAGCACTGAATGCATCCAAGAAAAGAATACAATGAATAGTGTTTTACGGCGTACCAACACCTTATAGGTTACTCGACGCAAACAGGAATGAAGATTCCAGGTTCACTCTACACGTACACAAACAACAAATTAACATACAATTTAAAAAAATACATCAACAAATAAATATGCAGAATGAACCGTGAACCTTGATACATGTAAAACTGCAGAGTTTCAGCAAATTCTATCGTATTATTCAAATTGCCGCTTCCTACAACATGCATGAGCCACAGTGATCTTATTCTTGCCATCACTCATATGGATCCCTGGAACCACACAGGGGTTTGTTATTTAATCGCAATAGTGAACATGACAAACAATGATAAAATGAACATGACTCCCATCCGGAGGATTCCTTCCCCTCTGCAGAGATCGACACTGATATTCTATTCTTAGCCGGAACCACACGGGTTGCGACCGTTTAAAACGTATGATTTTAGCTAAGTAATTTACGGCATCCAGTCATCTATTGTGTTTTTAATATGATTTCTTACTTTAAATAAGTTTGATATTGCCCTGCTTTTTTTTTTCAAAGTCCATGGAATGCAACTTATATTTTCAAATGATCAAAATCAACGGTCCCACATTTGATAAAATAAATTAAATGGTAAATTTAGTTCTTATACATAGATTTGATCCAGTTTATAAAGCATACAAACATAAATAAAATAAAAAATAATATCGAACACGAATCACAAGACATATGAGGATTTACATGTAAATGACTAACTAAAGCATCAAAACGTCGCAAAAGCAGTTTATTAATAAGCACTATATTTAAATCATAAGTATGCACGTGTATTAAAGACAATTTCTGTAGCTTGTGACTTTTTTATGAAATATTCCAGTTTTAATGTTTAACGCAAGTTTACAATATCAGAAATAAACAAGTTACCGTACATTTGTTTGTTATTATCTCCTCAACTTTGATTTTGAAGTAAACTTGTTAGTTTTACAAGGAATACGAAAATAATATCAAAATAGTTCAATTTAATTCACTCAATATTAATTTTCGGCCACCTCTTGTTTTTCAAAAATTGAAAATTAAATATTATAGCTAGGTAACGTCCATTTTATTATCAATTTAATTTAACAAAGTAACGCCATTGTTACTATCAATTTAATATTACAGCTAGGTAACGTCCATTTTATTATCAATTTAATATTACAGCTAGATAACAACCGTTTTACTATCAATTTAATATTACAGCTAGATAATGTCCGTTTCATTATCAATTTAATATTACAGATAGGTAACGTCCAATTTACTATCAATATGACTTTAATTTTAAAATGGACGTTACCTAGCTGTAATATTAAATTTTCAATTTTTGATAAAGGCCAGGTGACCGAAAATTAAATTTTGAGTGAATTAGATTGAACTTGTGTAATATGGTTACTTGCCTGAGGAAGATTTTTGAATGAAAATATTTGAATAGTTTACATTTAGTGTCTAATTAACACTAATATTTATATGCATGCAAGTTATAACCCATTTCCTGGAAAAGGTAATCATTAGCTTGAATACAACTGCTGAGAGTTTTTTAAATATAAAATCATTTCGGCAAAGTGTCAAGTTGCAAGTGTTCAATAAAGAATAGCGTTTTTTTTAATATTTTGAAATAGCGTGTAAATAAATTATATTCTGATAGAAAAAAAAACGAGTATTTAGAGAAAAATAGCTCTATAAGTATGCTATCGTTAAATAGAATGTAGTAAAAATAACGTTATCATACCTAATGAACATACTAGTATTTGTATAAATATTAAGATTTCTGTAATATTTTATATCCAGGATAAATCTCTACAAACGATTATTATTTACCGATATGCACATACATTTTAAATAATAAACACAATGCAAGATAACAACTTCAGACGTTTCTGCAAATGAAGGTGTAATTTGAAATAGGATCTAATGAAGCAAAATACTGCGTAGTGGCAGATAACTCTGTAGTCAGTCCGATCATGAGTTACCCTTTAAAACTTTAATACTATCTTTATTGTAAAGCGCCCCCTTGCGCCCTTCACTGTATGTTCTTTTATCAAGACCGAGTTGTCAAACATTGCGACAAAAACGAGAGAGTTGCTTCCCTTTTTGCGCGGAATCGATGTGTAAGAGAAACAATAGAAATCGTCTTTAAAAAAATAACAATACCAATTATTCCGATATAATATTACATCATAAAATGTACTAACATTTTTACAATTACCAACTTAGATTATCCAGTATAATTTCCTATATTGTTCTGTGAATATGACGATCATATCTCAAATCAGGATGATTTAAACCAAAAAGATCGAGTAACAAACACAATTCAAACACAACATATCACTACTGTAACAATATAATCATATGTTACGTCTTCTTTCCCAATTGAAAGTAGTATTTCAATTGCTTTCAATCAAACTTGGATGAAATGCTATTACCAACAAGCAAATTAACTCTGATAATCTTAGTCTATCTCTTACTCCATGGTTTCTGCAATCGTTCAAACAGTTTTGTAATAATTAAACATCCAATCGATTTATTTCCTAACCTGAAGTTTCTATTAAAATAAACGTCTTTAATGAATGTGTTTTCGGTCACATATATTGTTTCCTGTTTTAAATTAGTGTTTCATCAGGAAATGCCAAATGTTTTATGGTATCAGTTTTTGTTAAACCAATCTATATGAAAACACTTTCAGCCCTCTCTCTCTTATAAAGCACAGTCATACAATTAATCTTCAGATACATGTTAAAGCACATTTCGCTGGTATCAGTTCAGTGTGAAGACTCCCACATAAACACATAGGTCTTGCCACTTCAACGAATATTGGCGACTTGTAGATTTAGAAGGAGAATCTTGCTGCCTCATTGTTTCGTAGATACATATATGTACAGTGTTTGCTTCTCATTCTAAATTCTCACCTACAAAATAAGATAATTACATTATTATGATATATAGAAAACGTATTGCTTATAATTTGCTTCGAAGAATAAATACAAAAATGCATACGTTTGATTGCTTTGTTTATGTTTTTATACATGTTGTTTTATATATTTAGTTACCTACACGTACGAAATGCAGATACCTTTTTTTATTTTGGCATGTATATTAATTTGCAAAAGAAACATCAATCAGCATTCTTTTAAAAAAAAGAGAATATTTTTTTCCGAAACTAGCTTTTTAATAGTTCATACTAATGTCTTAAATATACAGTTATACGCAGTAATACTTGGTGATAAATAGTTAAATATGATTATACTTGAACATTTG
Source organism: Panopea generosa (assembly GCA_029582155.1). Classification (NCBI taxonomy): domain Eukaryota; kingdom Metazoa; phylum Mollusca; class Bivalvia; order Adapedonta; family Hiatellidae; genus Panopea; species Panopea generosa. Next base: position 16,503,550 of record CM055897.1, read on the forward strand.
TTTTCATGATATAATAATGTGTATGTATAATCTTAATCATATTGTTTTGTCTAAATAATATACATCTATTCCCCTTAATATATGTATCATTTATCCGGTTTAATAACTTTCTTCCTGATGTAATACCGATGTTATTATCGAAGTGACCTCTTGTGTATGTTATCAATACAACATTTATAGGGAGTATATCGGTATTTTTTTCTAAAAATATTGCTAAAACAATTTTGTCCAATATAATATGCTTATATGCAATGTATATTCACTCACCCCGTATCGCCAAATGGATATCTATTTACACATGTCAAAATTATACATATATTGAAAAGGGGGTTTTCTAACATAGCGCCTAGGATAGTTTAAAATAGATTTCCCGTTTAAAACTTCAACGCATTGTATTACGTTTTACATGGGTCACGTCATTTCATTTTTTATAGCTATGCAGTTTTTAGACGTAGTTAAACATTTTACTTCATTTTCGAATGAGTCCGAATTACGAAGAGACGTTGGTCAAACAATATCTAGATGCTGTCTTTTTTCAGAATGGGTCATCCCTTTCAAGTTCACTACTCTAATTTTAATATCGATATCGTCACGGTTGGGTAAATTTGACACACCAAACCATTCGAATTTTAAAAATAATAAAACAACACTTTTTATCCAATATTTTTTAAAAATAATTTCTTTTTTTAAACGTTCATAGCGTTTTTCTCCCTGATACATTCCATATTTCAACTTACAATCTTAAACCCGAAATTTGACTCAGAACTTGAAATACACGTTATTCCGTTTTTTTAAATTCTTAATCAATAATAAATAAATGGCATTAAAATATATAGATCAACGAAAATGTTTTATTGTGACGTGTACTACATTATAAACATAATTTTATTACCTCAAAATGTTTTAGCATCTCAATATGGGTATCTAGTCTTATAAACACATTTCAATGGTTTACCTTGGAGAGGCATGGAATTATTTATAGTTACTGAAAATGATGATCTTACGAGCTCATGGAAAATATACCATATACACATTTAAGAATAATCTTCAAAATAAGAAAACCTAAAAAGAAGTAATTGAGAACACAGGCAACACAATTAGTGAAACTGAACTCCTAAGCTGGTCCATTTGTTACCATGATATCATGACAATAATATGTTAAAGAAGCAGTTAAAATTAATGTAAGATCATGTATCGAAGTTTTGTTAGTAACTATCTATTCGTGTTTATCACTTATGTCATTGGTTCATTCGAGTCGACAACAGACATTCCTTTACATAGATCTAATTGTGATCATAAGTGTATGCTAACTTAAAAATGACATTACCTTCCATCAATATAGGCTCATTCTCGAACTACAAACCGTGTAAGCTATCACCTAGCATAGTTTGGATGTTAGCACGGCTACTTGATGTTAGCAATGACTCCTCGGTAACAATTATTCCATTCTTGTTCTTAGCGGACTTTAACCAGTCCCGTACACTTGGGTCGATCTCTAGTAAATATGTCGCTATTTTTACACATTTAGAACGAATGGTACCAGACGATTTCTCTGAATGGATGTTTCTTTGTAATATATGAAATACGGTGTCGTTTCTTTTTGTCCTCATCCAAATATCAGCTAAATATGTCCTGGTAAGTTCCCTTGCAACATCAACATTTCCTTTATCACATGCAACGTGAAGTGGTGTTCTTCCATATTTGTCCTTAGCATTAACGTCAATGATTTCGACCACCTGTTCACATATTTGTAGAGCCAGCTTTGTTTCATTATGATAAATCGCTGCATGTAATGGTGTGTAACCTTGTTTTTGTGATTTTTGAAGGTCAGTCAGCGGCAGAAGCATTGTAGCCATATCTGTTTGACCACTCACAATTGCACAGAACAGGGGCGTTCTTCCAAAGCGATCAACTGTATTTGGGTCGGCCTTCAACTTGATAAGAACATCTATTAAGGTCATGTTCTTTTTCCAGACTGCTACGTGGTAAACTGTCATACCTTTCAGAATGGATTTTTTGTCGTATGATGTTACCTTTAATTGTGCCTGTGTTTTGTCATACTGTATCAGGAGTTTCACTATTTCTGTGTAACCTCTCACAGCAGCGCAATGGATGGCAAAATGCCCTCTGCGGTCTTTGACTCTAACTGATTGTCCTTTTTCAAATCGAAGAATATGTTCCACGGTCAACTGATCTCCAATATCAGAAGCGACGTGCAGTGGTGTTCGCTTAAATTTTCCACCCTTGATACCTAACGGTGCACCGTTTTCAATGAGTTTTTTTATGATTGTCTGTTCTTTGTATACGATGGCCTTGTGAAGTGCCGTCATTTTTCGTGTGTTTTGGACAGACAGATCAACTTTGTGGTCAATAAGACACTGGACGGCTTCGGCATGTCCTTTCCTTGCAGCGACAATCAACGGGTAATTTCCCTTTACGGCGTTTCCCCTGTCATTTACATTTGTCGCAGGGTGTTGAAGTAATTCTGACAAAAGTGCTACGTTCTTCTTGTGAACTGCAATATAGATGGTATCCCCAGTAACCTTTGCCCGATGACGTAATAGAAACTGTACCAGTTGGATGTTCTCTGAATGTGTTGCCAACATAAGGGACATACAGCGATCACTGTTGTCCTCTTTAAGTACTTGACGTTCAAAGATTTCCTTTACCAACGTGTCGGCATTGGTAAAGACACAGTATGCAGCAAGACACATGTCCAGGCTCTCCATCTTTATCCCGTAATTGTAGAAAAATCCAGACATGTACAAAACAGGTGTTTCAAATATAGCCATAGTGTCCTTGCCGACCTTGACATAATCCAAAAATCTCCCTACAAATGTCTCGTGTTTAAAGATTGGATGATTGAGAACACCAATGTCCAAATCATAACATAGTTCTATTTTGTTTGAACAAACACCACTTCTTTTTAATCCTGAAAAATCATAATCCTCCTTATTCTCAGATGTGTTACAGTCTTTTCTAAGGATCAGTTTCACCACTTTTTCTCCTAATAGTTCATATTGGTACTCTTTCAACACAACTTTATACTTTGCATCTGTCGAGTCGTCGATAGTTACATACTCCATCATGAAATCACGTGAACAAAATTCAACAGTAGCTTCCGGATGATCCTCACTAACAACGAGCCCAACCATATCTGCGATAACGTTGTGACTGAATCTGTACTCTCCCAACTTCTCATTAAATGCTAGAAACCCACCCTTGTGATATTCCAGCGATTTCCGCATAGTTCGTATCACGTCTAACATTAGGTCAAATCCGAAGCTTTCTGCAATATTTTTTAGATTTTCTGGAGTGCGTTTAAAGTCTAAATCGTCCATCAATAAGCGACCGTCATTAGCCCAGACTGCCACAAGAGCGAGAAATTTGACTCCGTTTTCTTCAGCTCCGTAAAGGTCTTGTAAGCATGTCTTGAAGAATGCGTTTGGCTTTTCGAAGAACTCTGAACCTCTTTTATACAAGTCGTCGTTTTTCACAAACATGTTAGCACACTCAGGGAATCCAAACTGAAACTCAGATTTCGTATTATCAGATCGAATAAAATACGAAGACGATTGCGTTGCACACTCGTGTATAAGGTGTCCAACCATGTTTCTGTCATGTCTGAAAGAGAGATTTGACAATATCTCTGTTTTCTCAGAGTCCGATAAATTCTTTGATGAGAGATGAAAAATGTTCTTGTTCTCAAATAACGACGAACTTCCAAAAATTGGTTTTGCTTCCTCCATGATGTATGCCCTCGTTGTTATAATAACCTTTACCTTTTTCTGATTAACTGCTTTGATCATATCTGGCAAATGTCGGCTCCAGCCCTTCACTAATCTTTGGTCAAAAGCACGTGCTCCAAACATATCGTCAATTATAAATGTATCAAACATCTTTAATTTTAGGTCCACAATAGTCCAGTCATGTGGCTCATGTAGATGTAAGCATTTATCCAATTTGGACAAGTCCAGAGCCAATCGTGCAGCCATTGAAGATTTCCCCTCACCAGGAAGGCCGGTTAGTATCAAAATTTTGTTCTCTTCCAAAATCTGTTTTGCTTTCTGGTATGACTCAGTTTCGACGTAGAATTCATCGCCAACATTGTACTCATCGAAAAACAGTGGTGTTTTTGCTTCAGGAAAATAAACAAATCGTTTATTCAAACAAACAGTTCTATTATTATAATTTTTACCTATCATGTACAATAAAAATCCTTTCAATAGATTTAAGCGACATATTAACATGATGGACTTAATTATGAATAATGCATTCAGCAATTCGAAGTATATGTTATTTACCAAATAAAAAAAACGCATGTTTCTTTAAGAAATGTTATAACTATGATATGTTCGAAACATATTTTGATTACAAAATGACCAGACAATTTATACACACAATCAAAAGACAACTGACACACCAATGACAACACCGTATTTGTATTCTAAACGGAATAACTAATTGCAAGCACTTAGCCAATTAATTGTACGGTGTAAAGTCAGATAATAATGTTTTTTAGACACCGTCATGTTCATCATGGCAACTGATTGTAATACTATTGACCTATATCCAGTCGACATTGTGCAATCATAATATACTGAATTTCAAACATGTAACACTTTTTTAAGATGAAATATGCGTTTGTCTTAGATAGATAATCGCAAATGACAGACGCCACAGTCGGAGTTTAATCAAAACTGGTTTGAATAAGATATTTTTATCGTTGGGAGTTAATATAATGTCCGTATTGGCATTTATTGAAACCATTATCAATTGACCGCATAATTTGATTCGCTAGACTTGAAGTTACTGAGTAAACATCTTGTACACTGTACTAGTAAAGTAATTATCATACATTTCAAACTCCGTAATTCCGTAAATACATCCAAGTTCCTGTATCTAAGCTTATCTATTCTGTCTTTCAAGTCATGGAGTTCTGGAATATCGGCTGCTAGTTGAAGAAGTATCTGTAAATTATGAAAAAAATAAAATGATATGTAAATGCACATGTACCATAATAGAATAAGCATGATCAAAATATTATGGAGTAGCAGTTACAAGAACAATAAATACAAAGAAGTGCCAGAAGTGGTCACCTCCACGGAACACCAGCAAATAGAATATCGATGCACCCGATCTTACTGGTCCCCCGTCGTCACACCATATAACGATAAAATGTACATAAAGGTAGTCTCGTCAGTCGGACTAGTCATCTGTAGAGCGGTTCGAGCTCTCTCGATTGGGTCCGGTAAATAGCAATTAGTACGAGCATGCTGATTGGTCAGTTACTTCAAGTTTAAATGACGTCACAGTTTAGTAAGCGTTCAATAGCTATGAATTATGGAGCAAGCATAGAATTCCTTGCTCTTTCATTGGAGGTTAATAAACCTGATATGGGAGATATCTGGCTCCATATTATATAGACTAGTATGCATGTATACATGTTTATTTTAAAACTATCATATCCATTTCTGAGCATGGCCTCATGACGTCATGGCTATGTTGATTTGAAGCCTTTGAAGTTTACATGTTCTCTGTTCTAAAGCCAAAACTCCGATATAAAAGCCACAATATGTCTTTTGATCAGAATGACAAATATTTCCACAATTGATTACAATCAGGGAAATCTTTCTTTAAACTATACGGTAATCACTAATATTAATAAATGCATTGTGTTCTTCTATAAATATTACTTGAATAAGGTTTATGCATTGCATTGGTAAAAACTATTTTCACAACTGTAGTTGTAATGTTCAGATTGAAAAAAATAAAAATAAAATTATGTGTTTGATTGTTTACTTATTGGGATGGTGCTGATTGATGTCGAATGCCAGCATTGTACTGGTTTCTAAATATGAAAATGTCCATTCTTTGTAGTTATATTTCAAATAGGGCAAATGGTTTTAACGAATACAAATGTTGTCTCATGTCCCATCGTGGTTTAAGGACCTATTTTTGGTTTAAGTATTCGTATTCATATCATGAAATATATATATATGTATAAACTGGTGTTTTGGGTGCATAATGAAGTCAATATTAGTTGTAATTTTACACTTAAGGAGGAATATACCTTTTAAATTATTTTCGAAATCAAGGGAATATTTGGTATGTAATGAAACTAAAAGTAATTTCCAATTTGAATATGCTTTTTTTTCTGCAGTAAATATAACACTTCTTTACCTATGACGCCGTAAACATGGCCATGTTTGGTCTTTTTGACGTCCCGATTTATGGCAGTAAAATCGCGTATTTGTCGACCTCAGTCAAGTTATACCGAATGTACAGAATCGAAACACATATCACCACGAACACATTCAACGGATATATGAATTTACAGATGCAAAAATTCCCACGATTTAATTATCACAAAACGTATACCCCATGCGCTATACCGACGTTGACGTTTGCATTAAAGCGTTTTTTGACGTAGGGTAGGGTGAACTAATTGAATATCATAAAAAATCTAGTTTGTCAATTTTTCTAAAAATCACACAATTATTGTAAAATATATAGTATGAAAACATATAAAAATTATGCAAAATTCGCTTGATTTTATTTTTGGTAATTTTGATTTGAAGCCGTTTTTACGAAAAAATCGAGAGAAAAAATAGTTTCCATTTTTCGCTAATATTTTCAAAATGTGGCGTTCGTCATAATTTTTGCATCTGTAAATGCATACATCTGTCAAATGTGTACATGGTGATATATGTTTCTATTCTGTGTATTAGGAATAACTCAACTGAGGCCGAAAAAATACGCGATTTTGCTGCTATACATTGGGACGTCAAAAAGGCTAAACATGGCCATGACTACGACGTCACATATAAATATATATTCTATTGACCGCTGCAAAAAATACATATTCACATTGGAAATCTCTTCTAGTTTCATAATATACTAATTGAACCACTGATTTAGAAAATAATTGAACCTTAATCAACTGCCGAAAATCTTATGGAAAACATGTAGAATTATGCAATATGTTGACGTCTTTTTTGACGTAGGGTGGGGTTAAATAATTAAAAAAAAAAAAAAATCTAGTTTGTCAATTGTTCTAAAAATCTCACAATCACTGTGAAGCATATTGTTAGAAATCAAATAAAAATTATTCCAAAATCGCTCGGTTTGTTTTTTGGTAATTTTGATTTGAGGCATTTTTTTCGAAAAAATCGAGAAAATAATAATTTTCGTTTTTCGCTAATATTTTCAGAATTTGGCGTTCGTCGTAATTATTGCATATGTAAATTCATATATCCATTGAATGTGTACGTGGTGATATGTGTTTCGATTCTGTACATTCGGTATAACTTGACTGAGGTCGACAAATACGCGATTTTGCTGTTATAAATCGGGACGTCAGAAAGACCAAACACAGCCATGTTTACGACGTCATAGGTAAAGAAGTGTTATATTTACCGCAGAAAAAAAAGCATATTCAATTTGGAAATTACTTATAGTTTCATTACATACCAAATATTCCACTGATTTCGAAAATAATTTAAAAGGTATATTCCTCCTTAATGATGTTAAGATAAGTATTGTTACGTTAAATCCGGCAGATGTGCAATTGTGTTGCTGTTTGACATACATTTTTAATGTAGGTATGCAACTTCATCATCTCCAGATGGGCTATAAAGTGGCGGACAGCTGTCCACCTTTTGCTGTGGGAAATTTTGAGTCATATTATGTAATCATGTTGGTTAACTAGTTAGTATATAACATTCTAGTCACATTAATATGATATAATGTAATCTAATATATATAATAATTACACTATAGATATATTACGGTAATATGAAATGACATGTTCGCATAACATGGTTTTTTGTATCTTTTGATTTCCATTTACAAAACAAGCTGCATATTGTTGATATGGTTGGAAACTTGAGAGAGTTGCATTAAATAGATAAACCATCAAAGAAGTAACATTTAAGTGGAACAGACGATTCTCTGGTTGACTAGGCAAATACACTTGCTATACGATAACTACATGTTCTCCAACAAACCTCCCTACCAGAGAATGTATGATTATAGAATTAAGTCTAGATTCACGTCAGTATTTCAGTTTGGGTAGTGTTCCAGTCGCCATTGGAAAATAATTATTACATACAGGGCAGTGGACCCACGTGACCATTCGCTATGGGACATGGCTTAGTTTTATCAATAAATGCCACGCTCAATGTTATAGCTGATTTCTAGCTTTATAACCAAACACAATTTGACAAAAAAAAGAGCTGTCAGTGGTATTGGTAGTGTTAATCATGAGAAAATTTCGATTCTAGAGTGTACAGACAGTCAAAAGATGCCATGATGTATCAAGGGCATTTTATCTGACATATATATTTAAAAACGTTTTATTTAGCCAGTCAAATGACTTGTCCTAGATAACACGTTTGTATACAAGTGATAAAAACTGGGCAATTACTGGGATTTGTGGACAATCATAAAAAAGTATATTATATAACCATTTCCAGAACATGCACCATATCACATACATATTTAACTCTCGTGCTTGTTTGGTTAGGATAAGATCAAATAAAAGTGCGTGTGCTAGCGTGCATACACGATCAAATATTGCATTGTTCGACAATTCAATGAACGTAACTCCAACATCTAACACGCATCTTACAAGTGTGAGCATTCAGCTCTAATGATCTTAAATGGATGAACTGTAAAAGTGGTCTATTTAGTTAAACTGAAGGAAATAACGTTACATTTATAAATAACAATTATGTTTTTTTTATTTACCCGTGTAACATATGTCCAGTGGTCTTTGAAAACTTCTTCCTCAAACGCATGAGTTGTGTCATGTACAATCTATGATGATACAAAGGTATTATGTCAAATAGACTTAATACAATTATTGCTTAAATGAGATTCGACAATCAGTTTTTATTATCATAATAATATTGCAATATCATTTTTTCATTAATCGTCTTACTAAGTTTAACCAAGTAATTTTAAATTATTAACCTAATAAAATGTCGGCTACTTTCATTGACATTGTTTCTATTTTGCATCTGGTGATTATTAATATAAACCCTTACGTCGTTCCTTATGTTTCTCAGTCTTGTGATGTTTGCCTCGGCGGAAACATCAGAGTCCTTAATCTTTCCTTTTAGGTACCAACATTTGTCTTTGTCGTTTAGTCCACATAGATGGCGTAGTAAGATAACCAGTTGAGATAGGTCGAACTGTTCCGAGTTTGGTGGTCCCTTTCCTTTAGGAGGATATAACTTGAGATAGAGGTTTTTTGGTAGAACTTTTGTGCCCTGAATCCGTTTTTTTATGCTTGATTTATTCAGTTCTTGGACCAATGTAGATGGTGGAAATGATTTGTCAAATCGTTTTCTAAGGACCAGTGTTCCCAAGTCAACAACGAAGAGATATAGTCGGAGGTAGTACGACTGTTTAAGATACGGATCTTCTACATCTACGTCATATGTATCAGTAACATCATCTATCTCTACATCCTCAGGGTCGCTGTTATCCATAGTCTATATACATGTAGCTACAAAAAAAATGTTGCTTTTTCTTCAATTTAAGATGTAAAATATCATAAGCATAAAAATCTTAAAACTTCCAAGCGTACATCCTGTACATTATTTTAAGAAATCAGATATTTTTACATGGTGTAAATCTGCACGTCCGTAATTTCGTTTCTAACTGTACATGTATTGCAAATTAACAAGGCCGTGTCGTGCTTAAACATGTTTGTTTGCCATCCTTCTATTTTCTCACTCAAATTGCAGATAAAAGAATATGATATATAGCAACTACAGTTATGTGTTCGTAAATTTAAAAGTCAACATTTTAATGTATAACTGCAGTCAGCAAATCTAATCACCATGCTAGGAATCCACTAGGTGGCTATATATATATGGAAATAATTATTTGTGAATAACCAAGACATAAATGTACAGACCAGACTACGGCGAGTGTGCCTAGCTACAATGCAAACCATAGATACAATATCAAGGCCTCTGCCAAACCAATAAATTTGGTGTCGACCATGACTTATATATTATGGAATTACATGCAACACATCTGGACAGGGTGGACAAATTTACATACATGAACTGATAGCTTTATATGAGTAGGGTCCAGTTAAGGATTCATGACTACTCACATGCTATATAAAGGACAGATTTATAAACCCGTTGGATCATATAGATACAGTGAATTCATATATATTTAATTTCATAAAGGGAGATAATTAAATTCACAACAACGGAATTTACGATTCCGTTGTTGTGAATTTAATTATTTCCCTTTATATATATATATATATATATATATAACCAGAACATACATTATTCATGAAAGCCATCGACTACTTTCCCACATATTCAGTTTCATAGCCATAGAACAAAGTTCACGACCAATACGATTATGATGAAAGATTATGTGACCGGACTTACGATGCCGACCAAAAATTACGATGCCGACCAACGGATTGAAAGTCATACGAGTTACCATCTGAGCTAACCTGGTGGGGGAGGGGAAGGGTGCTAAATCTAATTGAATAGCAAGTTTATTTTCACTTTCATGACTACTACGTATTATCACGTACTTGTACACACTTTTTTCCATTATATTCTGTTTACTGAACACGCGTAAAATATATTCATGCAGTATGAATTTATAAATAGCCGGAAAATGTCTCATTTCGCAACAACCATACCCATCCCTTTCCCTAAAACAAGAAAAATATCGGTGGAACCGATGGATGCTACCCAAGTGAGTGTTTGACTCTGTACCATATTCTCTTAGTGCTAATGGCTACTTGGTTGAAAAATACCAAACTGCATAGCAGGAACAATATGTGGCTCTGTACTTGACAGAACTCATTCGCAAATCATTGAAGCAGAACAAAATGACAATATATGCATATCCTAGCTAGTTTTACAAAATTAAAACCAGAGGTTGTGACGAAAAAGCATCATGAAAACAATTTGCACATCTCCACTTGGTAATCATGCATCCTATCAAGTTTCATAAAATTCCAACCAGAAGTTTTAGAGAAATAGAGCGGGAAGAGTTTGGTCACAGACAGAATAAAAGGGCCACAACTCCATGAAAAATCATCTAACTGGAACACAAACATAGCAAATTTCATAAAATTCCAACCCGAGGTTGTAGAGAAATAGCCCGGACAAGAATTTGGTCTCAACGAAAGGGCCATAACTCCGTGAAAATCATCAAACGGGACACAAAGACAATATGCGCATCTCAACTTGGTAGTGATGCATCCTAGCAAGTTTCATAAAATTCCAACATTGGGTTGTAGAGAAATAGCACGGACAAGAATTTGGTCACAGACAGAATCAAAGGGCCATAACTCCGTGAAAAATCATCGAACCGAAACACAAAGACATTATGCGCATGTCCACTTGGTAGTGATGCATCCTAGCAAGTTTCATAAAATTCCAACATTGGGTTGTAGAGAAATAGCACGGACAAGAATTTGGTCACAGACATAATCAAAAGGCCATAACTCCTTGAAAAATCATCGAACCGGAACACAAATATATTATGCACACAGTCTGCACTTGGTAATGATGCATCCTAGCAAATTTCATAAAATTCCAACCTGAGGTTGTAGACAAATAGTCCGGACAAGAATTTGGTCACAGACTCAATGAAAGGGCCATAACTCCGTGAAAATTATTGAACCGGAACACAAAGACAATATGCACATCTCCACTTGGTAGTGATGCATCCTAACAAGTTTCATAAAATTCCAACATTGGGTTGTAGAGATATAGCACGGACAAGAATTTGGTCACAGACATAATCAAAAGGCCATAACTCCGTGAAAAATCACCGAACCGGAACACAAATAAATTATGCACATCTGCACTTGGTAATGATGCATCCTAGCAAGTTTCATAAAATTCCAACCTGAAGTTGTAGAGAAATAGCCCGGACAAGAATTTGGTCACAGACTAAATTAAAGGGCTATAACTCCGTGAAAATCATCGAACCGGAACACAAAGATATTATGCACATCTCCACTTGGTAGTGATGCATCCTAGCAAGATTCATAAAATTCCAACATTGGGTTGTAGAGAAATAGCACGGACAAGAGTTTGGTTACAGACATTATCAAAGGGCCATAACTCCGTGAAAATCATCGAACCAGAACACAAAGATATTATGCACATCTGCACTTGGTAGTGATGCATCCTAGCAAGTTTCATAAAATTGCCACATTGGGTTGTAGAGAAATAGCCCGGACAATATTTGGTCACAGACAGAATCAAAGGGCCATAACTCCGTGAAAAATCATCGAACCGGATCAAAAAGACAATATGCACATCTCTGCTTGGTAGTGATGCTCCTAGCAAGTTTCATAAAATTCCAACCAGAGGTTGTAGAGAAATAGCTCGGACAGGAATTTGGTGACACACGGACGGACGTACGCACACACATACGCACGCACGAACGAAGCGGCGACTATATGCTTCTCTCCTTTGGGGTAGCATATAAACAAAAACAACATTGTAATGCGCGACAACGTATTCTTATCTAAATGCATTTGTGTACAAACAGAGATAGGAAGGGTAAATAACAGATTGATAAACGACAATAAAGCTAGGCCAAGTCACTGAATGCATATTATCGTGTGAACATTTAGCAAGGGATAGCTGTTGAACATGTACGAGGTACGAACTGACATGTGTATATGTAAGGACACATTGAAATGGTTCACGTACTTTAAAGCATTAACAGTATCGGTGTATCAATATTGCATGCAACAAAAGCGTTAACAGTATATGTGTATCCATATTACATGCAACAAAAACGTTAACCGTATATGTGTATCTATACTACATGCAACAAAGTCGTTAACAGTATCTGTGTATCCATAGTACATGCAACAAAATCGTTAACCGTATATGTGTATCTATAGTACATGCAAAAAAAGCGTTAACCGTGTATGTGTATCCATAGTTCATGCAACAAAAGCGTTGACAGTATCTGTGTATCCATATTACATGCAACAAAAGGTTTAACAGTATCTGTGTATCCATAGTACATGCAACAAAAGCATTAACCGTGTATGTGTATCCATAGTTCATGCAACAAAATCGTTGACAGTATCTGTGTATCCATATTACATGCAACAAAAGGTTTAACAGTATCTGTGTATCCATAGTACATGCAACAAAATCGTAAACCGTGTATGTGTATCCATAGTTCATGCAACAAAAGCGTTAACAGTATCTGTGTATCCATATTACATGCAACAAAAGCTTTAACAGTATCTGAGTATCCATATTACATGCAACAAAAGCGTTAACAGTATCTGTGTATCCATATTAAATGCAACAAAAGCGTTAACAGTATCTCTGTATCCATTTTACATGCAACATAAGCGTTAACAGTAAATCTGTATCCCTATTACATGCAACAAAAGCGTTAACAGTATATCCATTTTACATGCAACAAAAGCGTTAACAGTATATGTGTATCAATTTTACATCATGCAACAAAAGCGTTAACAGTATCTGTGTATCCCATTTACATGCAACAAAAGCGTTAACCGTGTATGTGTATCCATATTGCATGCAACAAAAGCGTTAACCGTATATGTGTATCCATTTTACATGCAACAAAAGCGTTAACCGTATATGTGTATCCATATTACATGCAACAAAAGCGTTAACCGTATATGTGTATCGATAGTTCATGCAACAAAAGCGTTGACAGTATCTGTGTATCCATATTACATGCAACTTAAGCGTTAACCGTATCTGTGTATCCATTTTTACATGACACAAAAGCGTTGACAGTATATGTGTATCCATAGTACATGCAACAGAAGTGTTGACAGTACCTGTGTATCCATAGTATATGCAACTGAAGCGTTAACTGTAGCCGTGTATCCATAGTACATGCAACAAAAGCGTTAACAGTATCTGTGTATCCATAGTACATGCAACAAAAGCGTTAACAGTATCTGTGTATCCATTTTACATGCAACAAAAGCGTTAACAGTATCTGTGTATCCATAGTACATGCAACAAAAGCGTTAACCGTAGCTGTGTATCCATAGTACATGCAACAAAAGCGTTAACAGTATCTGTGTATCCATATTACATGCAACAAAAGCGTTAACAGTATCTGTGTATCCATATTACTCGCAACAAAAGCGTTAACTTAACAGTATATGTGTATCCATTTTACATGCAACAAAAGCGTTAACAGTATATGTGTATCCATATTACATGCAACAAAAGCGTTAACAGTATATGTGTATCCATATTACACGCAACAAAAGCGTTAACAGTATATGTGTATCCATAATACACGCAACAAAAGCGTAAACCGTATCTATGTCCATTTTACATGCAACAAAAGCGTTAACCGTATATGTGTATCCATATTACACGCAACAAAAGCGTTAACCGTATATGTGTATCAATAGTACATGCAACAAAAGCGTTGACAGTATCTGTGTATCAATATTACATGCAACTAAAGCGTTAACCGTATCTGTGTATCCATTTTACATGCAATAAAAGCGTTGACAGTATTTGTGTATCCATAGTACATGCAACAAAAGCGTTGAAGGTATCTGTGTATCCATATTACATGCAACTGAAGCGTTAACCGTAGCTGTGTATCCATAGTACATGCAACAAAAGCGTTAACAGTATCTGTGTATCCATATTACATGCAACAAAAGCGTTAACCGTATGTGTATCCATATTACACGCAACAAAAGCATTAACAGTATATGTGTATCCATATTACACGCAACAAAAGCGTTAACAGTATATGTGTATCAATAATACATGCAAAAAAAAACGTTAACCGTATATGTGTATCCATATTACATGCAACAAAAGCGTTAACCGTAGCTGTGTATCTATACTACATGCAACAAAAGCGTTAACAGTATCTGTGTATCCATATTACATGAAACTGAAGCGTTAACCGTAGTTGTGTATACATATTACATGCAACAAAGGCGTTAACAGTATATGTGTATCCATTTTACATGCAACAAAAGCGTTAACCGTATCTGTGTATCCATTTTACATGCAACAAAAGCGTTAACCGTATCTGTGTATCCATATTACATGCAACAAAAGCGTTAACAGTATCTGTGTATCCCATTTACATGCAACAAAAGCGTTAACCGTATATGTGTATCCATAATACACGCAACAAAAGCGTTAACCGTATCTGTGTATCCATTTTACATGCAACAAATGCGTTAACCGTATATGTGTATCCATAGTTCATGCAACAAAAGCGTTAACAGTATATGTGTATCCATATTGCATGCAACAAAAGCGTTAACCGTATATGTGTATCCATATTACATGCAACAAATGCGTTAACCGTATATGTGTATCAATAGTACATGCAACAAAAGCGTTGACAGTATATGTGTATCCATATTACATGCAACTAAAGCGTTAACTGTATCTGTGTATCCATTTTACATGCAATAAAAGCGTTGACAGTATATGTGTATCCATAGTACATGCAACAAAAGCGTCGACAGTATCTGTGTATCCATATTACATGCAACTGAAGCGTTAACTGTAGCTGTGTATCCATAGTACATGCAACAAAAGCGTTAACAGTATATGTGTATCCATATTACATGCAACAAAAGCGTTAACAGTATCTGTGTATCCATTTTACATGCAACAAAAGCGTAAATCGTATATGTGTATCCATATTACACGCAACAAAAGCGTTAACCGTATATGTGTATCCATAATACACGCAACAAAAGCGTTAACCGTATCTG
Source organism: Panopea generosa (assembly GCA_029582155.1). Taxonomy (NCBI): domain Eukaryota; kingdom Metazoa; phylum Mollusca; class Bivalvia; order Adapedonta; family Hiatellidae; genus Panopea; species Panopea generosa. The sequence goes on from CM055897.1 coordinate 16,519,328, forward strand.
TGTATCCATTTTACACGCAACAAAAGCGTTAACCGTATCTGTGTATCCATAGTACATGCAACAAAAGCGTTAACAGTATATGTGTATCCATAGTACATGCAACAAAAGCGTTAACAGTATCTGTGTATCCATAGTACATGCAACAAAAGCATTAACCGTATATGTGTTTCCATAGTACATGCAACAAAAGCGTAAACGGTATATGTGTATCCATAGTATATGCAACAAAAGCGTTAACATTTTCTGTGTATCAATAGTACATGCAACAAAAGCGTTAACCGTGTATGTGTATCCATATAACATACAACAAAAGCGTTAACAGTGTCTGTGTATCAATAGTACATGCAACAAAAGCGTTAACCATATATGTGTATCCATATTACATGCAAAAAAAACACGTTAACAGTATATGTGTATCCATATTACATGCAACAAAAACATTAACAGATGTTTGTAAAGTTAGTAGGTAGTTCGCAGTTGGTAGTTGGGGACTCGAATAACCAACTACCGACCAGCTGCCAGTTGCGGATTCGGAATCGTTATTATAATTAGTATTTGATTGACATATTTTACACGTGTTAATATGTTTAAAAATATAATCAATAAAATATGTATGTAAATTAATATAAAATCTTAATCCCCAACTGGCAGTCGGTTGGTAGTTGATTCGCGGCGAATCCTCAACTGGACATTTTGAATCGCCTTCTGGTGAGTATACTCATTATATTGAAGAACCAACCCAGCACTAGTGTGTTATTTATTATTGTAAACATACTTTTTTTTAATTGATCTGATAGCGATTTAGAAAAATAAATCCGAATCCCCAACTGGCAGCTGGTTGGTAGTTGGCGATTCGCCGCCAATCCCCAACTGGAAATTTTGAATCGCCTCTTGATGAATATACTCATGATATTGAAGGAACAACGCGGGAACGGTGTTTGTTTATTGTTATGAACTGTTTTTCTATAGAACTGATTTGTTTTTGAAAACAAATATCGATTTGAAAAAAAATCCGAATCCCAATTCGCCAATTTTGAATCACAGTTTGGTGAATATATTCGATTTATTGAAGAACCAAACCACCATTGGTGTTATTTATTATCATAAACCATAAACAATAAACATATATTGGGGGGTGGGGGTCTGAAATTGCAATATATGTACACCGTCACCACTTTTTGTTTTCATCAAAGTATGTACAGGGTGGGGTGGGGGAGGGTAAGTATTTGCTGTCCCTCCTCCTGTTGGCTGAGTCTTCATAGGGGATTTATCCGTTAAATTGCAAGTGATGCTTATTTATTTTTTGTATTTCCGCTTTATGCACTGGTGAGTCAAGGACTGTTACCCGTAAAACTTAAATGGTTGGTTCCCATGGTTGGTGAAAAATGGTGCAGGACGGCAACCAAAAAATGAACTGGATGAGTTAGCTCTCTTGACGAAAAAAGTGCACGGCTAGACCAAATAACTTACTCTTTCAATACTTCAAAAAGTAGTCCGATAAGTATATGAAAGTGTAACCCCACCATTGATTTTTGTTCTTTATTCTATAGTAAATAATAAAAGTTTGAAGGCTTGTCATTCATAGAGAGTCCCAAATGAAAGAAGTGAAACCTACATTTTACTGTTTGTCAACCTCTGTACTATCAAAATATGATGAGAAAAGTAGGGGTCATGTGTCATATAAGAGATTTTTTTTCTGCTCAGTGTGTACACTGGTGACAAAGTGAAAGTAGACTTCCGAAATCATGAATTCATACCCCAATTTCCAAGCATCATTTTTTTTCTTCTTAATTCACAATTCAAACATGACAATGCTATCAAAATGTTCAAAATACATCAATAATGCCATTCAAATAAAAAAATGAGCATTAAAATAAGGAAAATGCATTTTTAAAGAAGAAGAATTGAGGATTATTTATAACCGCCATTATGCGACTACCCCACGGAAGCACTTCCTTTTTGCAATGGTGGCACTATGCCTATAAGGAAACTCTTTTTTTTTAATTTCATAATTACCTCTTTTTTACTAAGTAATACCAATTTGAAGTTATACTGCCAAGTTACAGGCATTAAATACTGAAACTTTTGTCAAAATACCACTTTTTACATGATCATTATATACATGCGCGAGATGTTGACCGACATGCAATTTTGATGTGTTTGACTAATTTTACCCAGAAATTATTTTTTTACCTAATTCCATTAATATTTTTACACCAAAATAGTCTCATGGTACACTGAAGACATTATCTTACCAAAATACATTATTCAATACAATGTACATGCTAAAAATTGCACATTTAAATCATCCAAAATAAAAAATCTTCAAAATTTGGTGATTTTTCATAAAATTTCAATGTAAATATGCACATATATGCTTTATTTTAGGCTTAAACTTGCCAAAATGTTGTTTTTTATGAAGCAAATGTCTCCAATTTGGCATTTATGACTATGAGAGTGTAAAAAAGAGGTTATTTTACCTACAATTAACATTTTGGAAAATCACCCCCATTTCACTCAAGTCTCTCTTATATAAGGAAACTCTTTTTTTTTTAATTTCATAATTACCTCTTTTTTACTAAGTACTACCAATATGAAGTAATACTGCCAAGTTGCAGGCATTAAATACTGAAACTTTTGTCAAAATACCACTTTTTACATGATCATTATATACAGGCGCGAGATGTTGACCGACATGCAATTTTGATGTGTTTGACTAATTTTACCCATTTTAGCATTAAAATAAGGAAAATGCATTTTTAAAGAAGAAAAATTGAGGATTATTTATAACCGCCATGATGCGACTACCCCACGGAAGCACTTCCTTTTTGCAATGGTGGCACTATGCCTGAAGAAATGTTACGGTAATACGCATTATTACGTTACATACACGATGTGTTTTATGATTTAACAATATATATGTATATACAATTCATGTATACTTGGTGAATGAAATTGATAAATAACAGTTTCGAATCTGCCATCCGAACATGACTCCAGCTGAGGGACGCCAGCCAACATGTTGTTGTCCAGGACCTTAGTACAATTATACATATATAAAGACTGATACACTTGTTATTTTGCCAGCTACGATAGGTGTACTATTAATGAGTTATTGTAGATGCACGGTCTTGGAAGTATTGCCACTTACACAATAATGCTTCGTGGACAAGTAGTTTTCGTAACAGATCGTGACACCGTAACAGCTGTGTTGACATATCTGTACTGTATTATGTGACGTAATTACCGCTGACAAAAATGATGTCTTCAGTCAGTCAGTCTGTGTTTGTTTACCCTCGCAGCTCGCAGCTTTGCTCTAGGCATTTTGTCGTCTACATATACAGTGCTAATTTTGAAAGTATTAGAACTAATACTGTATTTATAACATGACTTGCACTGCTGTTTCAAATAATTTTCTCTACTAAAGGCTAGTTGTTAGCAGGGGTATTTTTTTATTTGTTAGTATAGGGTAAATCGTGTCGCCGTTGTTAGGATACATTATTTGCTTCAGGTAGTTTCATGCCTGGTTGGGTTTCATCACAGTACCTTATTCGGGCAAGTAAATGAAAGTGTAGTGAATGTACATAGGTCACTTACAACATGTTAAGCTAGCTATTATAGCGTCATGGTTGAAGTGCACTGACTGTATTGGAAGTTGAGCGATGAAGTACAGGGTTGGTACTCGGATGGGTGACCGCTGTCGACGAGGATTAATTTTTGAACCTGTGTCTGCACAAATCTCTCTTTCCTTGGGATGGGACTGGATAAAGCCAGGAACTGCGGGAAGCCACAGGCTGTGCAGTTGGGGGCTAAGCCCTAAAGATTAAAGAGGGGAGAAGTGTAGTGAATGTATATAGGTCACTTGCAACAGCCTCGCTGTTAAGCTAGCTTTTGTAGCAACATGGTTGAAGTGCACTGACTGTAAGTTGGAAGTTAAGCAAAGAAGTACAGGGTTAGTACTCGGATAGATGACTGCTGTCACTTTAAAAGCATGCAATCCTTTAAAGGGGATTTAAAACAGTTGGTCCCGTGTCCAAGGAGAGTCATTCCTATGATGTTGATAAGTGGAATAAGTTTCCATCGCATTCAAGAAGAGTTTGACATCCCTACCTGATGGCGAAGGGGATAATCCAGTAAAGAAATTAAAGTGCCTGTAAAATACTTACATGTGCACTTTGTGCCTACACATTATCCTCGGGTTAGGGTGTTGCAATGTAAGTAAGATAGAAAGGAAGACTTATAAGGGTTTACAATGCGCCTGGAGATGGCAACTGTTTTTTCCCTTCTGTCTGATGCAGCTGTGCATTGGCGGTTTTTCATCGGCGTCGCGATACTTCATTTTCAAAATGATACGTATCAGACTATTGTGCCAGCTAGTGATGCACCGGTTGACAATATAAAATCGGACTATTATGCCTCCTAGTGTTGCATCGGTTAACAACATAACATCAGACTATTGTGCCAGCTAGTGATGCACCGGTTGACAACATAGTATCAGACTATTATGCCAGTTAGTGATGCACCGGTTGACAGTATAGTATCAAACTTGTGCCAGTTAGTGATGCACTGGTTGACAACATAGTATCAGACTATTATGCCACCAAGTGATGCATGGGTTGACAACATAGTATCAGACTTTTGCAACAGCTGGTGATATATCAGTTGACAACATAGTTTCAGACTATTGTGCCAGCTAGTGATGCATTGGTTGACAATATAATATCAGACTTTTGTGACAGCTAGTGAGTGGTGCACCGGTTGACAACATGGTAGCAACCTATTGCAACAGCTAGTGATGCACTAGTTGACAACATAGTGACAGACTATTGCGACAGCTAGTGATGCACCAGTTGACAACATAGTAACAGACTTGACGACAGGGAAAATATATCTCTATAGAAATGTTTGTTTTTATCTGTATGAAAATACCGAGGCAACTAATAGCATCTTGCTTCCAAAGTACATTTTACAGTGATCTTCAATCATTGTATTCGAAATGAAAGTGAACAGCATGTTATTTCTCATAGCTACAACAGTAGAACATATGAAGTGATCACCTCTATTTAGCAACCACACATTTTCTTACTTTTTTTTATATACATATACTCCTATGTTACTATAATTTCTTTAAAATGCAGAGTAGACAGACTGGTTGGAACTGTTTAAATACTTGAAAAGCAACATTTAGATTAAACAGTTGTAATACCATGCCATTCATTTGATACTTTTGGCCGTTATGGCTTAATTAAAATATTTTGTAGGGCTGTGTATTGCTTGAGAAATGGTGATGACTAGGCTGGGGATTAAATATACGATCTTCCACAAGCGAGGCGGATGCTCTGCCCCTAGACCACTGGTGCGGTTTTACAGGATGGAGGATTTCTAGTAAATACTTAACTAGCTCCTCTTCAACACTGATTGTATGTTAAACCAAGCACAGTACTGAACATGCATACTTCTGTGTTTGAAACTGATTTTAGTTGCTTAATTGCTGTATTGCAGTACAGTTGATAAATACAGTTGATTAAGGCATGTTATACAAGATATGCCATATTATGATATAACGCGATTTCAATATATTGCTACAGTCCTACATTTCCAGTTGATCCACAACAATCCTGCTGGTTGGAAACTTTTTTTATCCCCCCCCCCCCCAATAAAAAAATATTGTTGTTCATTCAATATTTTCTAGGTCTTTGCTTGTCCTTTCTCTGTCCATATTCTTTAAAAGGATTTTCAGATTGGTTGCAAATTAAAAAATCCCCTACCTACCTATCCACCTCCTATCTGGTATGGGTTGGAAGTGGCAAACAAACAATTTTTTAAGGGTGGTCTTAGTTATCACATATTCAGATAATATAATGTACACTTGGTATGTGGTGTCGGGGTACTTCTCTATAGTGTAAGCTAGCACACTTTTCTGTTTGAAAAGAGCTCCAGGTCCAAATCCTGGTGGGGATCTTGACACCCTTACGAAGTTGTACAAACTAAAAACTCCATTATATTTGTCAAAATTTAAATAAAAGTGTAATAGATGGTGTAAATACAATGCCGACCTTTCTTTACCAAGACTGTACACATGAGTGCCCATAGCCAATTAACACAGGTAATTATATATATAAGACAATACAATTGGTATGGGCTTAAAGCTATATGATGCTTATAGAATGTGGCAACTAGAACTATTACCTGAATACATATATAGACAACCAGGTTGGACTCAAAACCAGTCTCAAAATGTTACAATCATGTAGTAATGAAAGTAAGTAAAACAGAAGAGAGGAAGCTAACAGAGAAATACCACAAGTTCTGTTTGTTTACAATAACTGAGACATATACATTAAGTCACTGACAATATAGTTAAACCTGTGTTAGTGGTCACCTTTATTAAGGAACAATTTGTTGTAAACAGCCACAACCTAGACACTGGATTCTGTCAACCAGAACTATAATATGAATGTAAGTGTTGTTTAAAACATTCTGTACAATTTATCTTACCAAATAATTCTTTAAGGACTGCACCCAAATATGTACATCTATGGGTTGTTGTTTTAATACTGGGTATTTAGCCATAATAAGTGATATTACTAACTTAATCGAATAGGTGATATCATTTATAGTACAAGTGATATCACTTATTTGAATATGAATAAGTGATATCCTCTATTCAAATAAGTGATATCACCTATTTGAATAAGTGATATCTCTTATTAATATGGTTAAATAGAAAAACAGCACCCCATATACATAAAATCTTTTCGGTGATATATTTCAAAAAGTGGATTATTCAACCAGTTCCTGATTTATGTAACTGATTCAACCAAATTTGCAAAATGAAGTATTACTGTATACCACTTAAAAAGACTGTTACACTGATATATAATTAATGAAACACATAAAAAATATTTGGTGGCAATTTATTCCCTAAACAAAAATAGATTTGACACAAAAGTAGCACCTCTGCACAAGTAAGTCCATTTGTATCCCGCTATATACCTTTGGTAATTGAGGTTACTTGTTATATGTCTTTGGTATCCTAGAAAAAACATTTATGCTAAATAATTTTTCACATTGTTGTTAAAATTAGAAATATAAAAATGTCTCTATCCCTGGTTACTTGTTATTCTTCTTTGTCTTTTGGCACTCTAGATTACTACAGCAAATATACAACATAAAAATTTAAGAAATACTAAAAAAACATATCTTTATTTCTGGTTACTTGGTTATCCTTCTTTGTGCGGAGCGCGTGGTCCAGTGGTAGAGCACCAAACCCATGATCAGAGGATCGTGGGTTGGATCCTCGATCATGGCTATGTGTGGTGTCCTTGAGCAAGACACATTCCCACATATACTTAATACTGGTTCTAACCAGATGTTTTTGAGCGTGATTTGTCTAAGTTGTAAGAACTTGTTTCACAATCTAAGTAAAAATAAATAAGTTTAAACAAATCCTTCCTTATCTTTGGTAACTGATGGTTACGACAGCAAATACTCAACATCCAAGCAAGAACCTACATATATTCTATATACTTCTATGAGCGCACTTGCACATGGACATACAAACAGACTTACATGTTTTGGGCCATATATGAAACGATAAAAATGCTATATTTTCTTTTAAACTTTATGGCAATTTATTATTTTGACAGTTACAAATCTTATCCTGACACACTGATATTAAATAATCTACATATACATTGATTTAAATTGATAAATCCCCTTTGTCAAATATAACAATAAATAAATGGAAGTAACACTTACCTAAATGTACCTAGAGTCTATATATTCTGTTCAGCAGCAACTCATTTGCCCCCTGTTGTGAATCGGTGTGCTTTCAAATTAAGGTAGTGGACCCGTAATGGGCTCGTAAACTTTCGTGCGATGTCGGTATTGTTGTGCTAGCTTATTATGTATGAACCCCTCGAAGTGCCTCAAGTAAACAAGTTGCAACCAGCCAATCAGAATCGAGCCTGAGATGCTGCGATTGGGAAAATGACCATCAAGCGCTCTCTTGCTAACCAACCATCCACCATTCGGAACTCCTCGGGTTAGCCTTTTGTTCCACCAAGTGGATTAGAAAACGCTTCACTATCTAGATTTAATCCCTCCTTCTGTGTCATGTGACGGTTTTGGCACCGCATTCGGAGCTCCTCGGACACTGCTCTAATGTTTTGGCATTCGGACAACCTCGCCAATTATCCTAATTGAGCTCGAGATAAATACCAGCCATTTGTACTACTTTCGGTCCAGTGGACGGAAATAGATAACAAAAACAAGAACGACAATGGCAGCGTACGGTAGGAACTGTAGTTTTTGTGGGATGATTAACGATAATCGCGACAATCTGTTAATGGATGGAAGAAAGCATGAACAGCTGAAGGCGGTCATGATGTTTTATTTCGAGACCATCATACAACAGAGTAATACAGTGTGCAGGAACTGCATGAATAGACTACTCAATGTTTATAAGTTCTAGAGGTAAATTTTGTCGTAGACTAACCGGTTTTCGCGTAAACGTAAACAAGTTTCTAATTTCATGCACTTTGTAAACATTCAAATATTTCAATAAAGTGCAGTTGATAACGTTACGTGTTAATGCAAATGTTTGAGTACTACATCAAATCCCAACTATACAGGTTCAGTAAATATAGAAATTATGATTGATAATGGAAAATATGATTATCTAAGTTGAAATTGATTAATTGAATGTTTAGTGTCATTTTTATGCCATCAACATCTAACATATGATTAGCGGTACTTGAATCTCATACTCAAAGAGTGGTTAGCTGGTAAGTGCCTATTTCACTAAGTACTGCGGTTGAATTTAATGCTCGCGGTGCTTCAATTTCCCCTTTAATCGCACTTCTATAATGTGTGTTAAGTTTACTGCATAAGCTTAAATGCAGAGTACCTCGGCGATCTCTAATACAGTCGAACTGTACACACTGTAAATTGTATATTGGTGTGTGTTATCGCATTGTTCAAAAGGTGTTATTGGACTCTACAATGCTTAATTGCTTTCAATTACAGTCGTTTCATAACCTGGTTGATTTGTACCCTAGCCCTGGCTGATGATAATTTTCCATACGCTTCTATTTATTTTTTTAATTCTAGAACAGTTGATATCAGTATAAGATATGTTATATCAGGTACATATCCCTTGTAAATTAGCAATGTTTGAAATATATTTGAGAGTATTAAAACCCTTCAATTTTATTACCAATAGTTTATAATTTCTAAATTTACACTGTCGGCATTGATTTTACTATTAGATATATATTTTTGAATTGAATTGCTTGTTATATTTTTATTCATTAACCTTCTGGCAACAGTCTCTCTGATGATTCATATAAGATGTTCAGGCTTCTCCACAGGTCATTTAAGTACAGGGGCACCCCAGCATTTAAATGGTATTCACCTAGCACTTACATTCTTTAACAGAATTTTGCAAAAGCTTACTTTCTTCTAAATCATGGTTTTTTCTTTGCATATATTTTCTCATTGTAAATTTTATTTAAAATAAAAAACAGTAATATGATGACTTAATCTGATTAATAAGTTTTATAAGGGAAATATATTTCAATGAATGCCTTTCACAGAGCTTGAAAATGTGTTTAAGTGTTCTTACCCTTCTAGGCTAGTGCATGCATTCCTTCCTGTGGAGAACCCTGACATTATCTATCATTTTCTTTCGTCTCTCAAAGCTGATTCAAGTGGGAGAAATCATTGGTTACTTGCAGATATCAAATGCCATGAAAGATCACAAAACCACCCACGGGGTGACCCCCAACAAGACATCTCTCGACAAATTATATTAGTTAAATGACATCAACTGTAAAGTGCAAAAAATGCCTGTGTATGTTGCCAATTGCTCCGAACCGAGACAACAAATAGTTTCCCAAACAGTTACAAACCAGTTGGGACTCAACATCGGTCCCAAAATGTTAATGTAGAAATAAGAAAAATTGAACATTAGAGAGGAAGCTGACGGAGGTTTGTTTACTAGTATAATTAATAAGTAATATTTTTAGTATAATTAATATAATACACTTGCATTCATTATCCAGTTTGGGCTGTTTCTTTATAAATTCAGCTAAAATTATAACACACAATTTACTTATATACATAATGGTTCCTGGTGTTGAGTACATCTTTATAGTGTTATGTAGCACGCTTTTCTATATGAAAAGAGCTCCAGGTTCAAGTCCTGGTGAAGACCTCAACACTTTCAATCATTGACCAACATAAACACTTAATTTTATCAGGCATAACTATTACATGAATGCTAACAGACATTGAACTAGCCTAAAGTTTCTCATCAACTGTTATGAAAACTCAAAATTGTTCTATCCTTCCTGAAATATAAATGCCCCAAATTACAGATCAAAACAATTTTACTACCTTCATTTCATTAATTCAAAACATATTTGCATTGCATAGTAAGAAACCTCCAACAGATATCCGTAGTTGGAATTGAACCAACATCTTCCATCTTAAAGATGGATATACTTCATTGTACTATAAGGATGCATCTTGAGGCTACATTTAAGCACTGCACACTAATTATAAATATAACCCTGTTTTCAATGGCTGATGAAAAAACATAATTTGGTGAGAAACAATAATTCTGCAAAAGTCATTTGAACTAAGCATGACCCAAAAGTGATTGCAAAACCAGTACATTCCACTACTATTGATTTGGGTATAAATAATGCAAGTCCCATTTTATGAATAATTGCAGCATGCACAATAGTCATGTTACATTTGTATACATTAATATATTTAAAATGAAACTCTTGACTACTATTTTAAGGTATTATTATATCATGACTTACCAGTTGTATTCTGTGTAATTTAGTTTTGTTGCATGAAGCCATAATATGAAAAAATTATCACAGTTTACTTAATTAATAAATTCACATTAAAGTACCGTTATCTAAAAAAAGTTATGGATAATAGATAGTTTTCACACAAAAAAAACCTAGTAACAAACAAACATTTTATTAGACATAAAACAGCACTTGCGTGTTTTATACTCATACAACAAATATCAATGTAAACATAAAACAAAAATTAATCATAATATTGTCAATATTCATCCATATGATCCCAGAGTTGGCCCATGCAGTATATCATTTTCCTATGATCCTCTCAAGATGATGATTGCTTATCTCTGACTGCTAAGGTTGTAGGTTAGAGTCGCGCTTGCTCCAAAAACTTCATGCGAGAAAGTTGGCCAGTTACTTGCGGAAGTGTGATAGTTCAACTTGGATTCATTCTGAGGTTTTCCTCCACCAAAATCTGTATATGTCATTATATAAACTGAATGTATATTCAAGGTGTAGTGCTTGGTGTAGAATCCCAGAGACAGCAGGGCCTAATTAGCTCAGTCGTTAGCATGTCTGACTATCAATCCAAGGGTCATGTATGTGAGTGTTATGTTACAATGTCACCAGATTAAAAGAAGCATATTTAATTAAGTTAACAAGAGGACATATGAAACAACATTCTCTTTACTTAAAAATTATAATTTTTGGAAGAAATAGAACTAAGGTCTCCAAAAGGTATCAGTGTATCGTAAGCTGTATAAATAGAGGTCCGTGAACGAATGTGATATGTGTTTACAACTGTCACACGCTACTCTACGGGGCGGCAAAATCTGATGTTTGAAGAACTTGTGACCAAACCCAAGTTTTGCATTACACATAGAAATAAAATAAGTTTAAACCATATACCAAATGTCGAACTATCAATACAGATGCGATAGATTCAAGTCCCAGGTGCGGTACTGGATTAGGTACTAAAATGTGCACCGACAACGACTGGTATTACCCATTACCTTATTTCACAGTCGATGTAAGATATTATTTTTTAAACCATGTTAATTGCTTGTAGAGAGTGGATTTTCACATTTACAATGTAAATATTATATTAAACATCTGCATCCCATTCAGGGTTTCGAAAGGAAATAATATAATCTCTTATGGGCCAAAATGTTGTCATGTTATGGGGATTATATTTAACATCGATATATAAAGGTTAAATTAAAAAGGGTACCCTCTCAATATGCACTTCTTACAACTTCAAAAAAAAAACTTGCAGGTTTGTTCAAACGCAATCTTTCATATATGTAATTATGTCTGGGGGGTTTGAAAGTGTAGTTGGTTTTACCGCAAAATGTTTGATGTACTCATTTTTACAGTGATGAAATTATAATAATTATATTAAATCGATATTTAACATGAGTTGATATCAACCACACCATCCGATCCCTGGTATTCACTAGTATTGCTTTAATTGAGTACTATGTTCACTCTTAATATCAAACATTTCATTCTTTGAAAGTTTTATATATTCTTTTCTGAGAATATTTCAACGTGTTTTGAGTCGTTAAACATGAAATGATATGAAATAACCATAATGGCAATCAATCATCCTTTAGAGAATTTAAGGTAGCATAAATTGACATCACTAACTTGTTCTGATATTCTTATATGGGAAACTGTACCATTATTTCAATTTTGTGTATACATTGTTTTGTGAGAGATAGTAACATATTTTTGTCGTTGAACATGAAATGATATGAAATAACCATAATGACAATTAATCATCCTTTACAGATGTCTTAGCGTAGCATAAATTGACTTCACTAACTTGTTCTGATATTCTTATATGGGAATCTGTACCATTATTTCAATGCTGTGTATACATTCTTTTGTGAGAATTAGTAACATGTTTTTGTCATTGAACATGAAATGATATGAAATAATCAAAATGACAATTAATCATCCTTTACAAATGTCTTAACGTAGCATAAATTGACTTCACTAACTTGTTCTGATATTTTTATATGGGAAACTGTACCATTCTTTCAATGTTTTGTATACATTCTTTTGTTAGAGTTAGTAACATGTTTTTGTCATTAAACATGAAATGGTATGAAATAACCATAATGGCAATCAATCATCCTTTACAGATGTCTTAGAGTAGCATAAATTGACTTCACTAACTTGTTCTGATATTCTTATATGGGAACTGTACCATTATTTCAATGTTGTGTATGCGTTCTTTTGTGAGAGTTAGTAACATGTTTTTGTCGTTAAACATGAAATGATATGAAATAACCATAATGGCAATCAATCATCCTTTACAGATGTCTTAGCGTAGCATAAATTGACTTCACTTACTTGTTCTGATATTCTTATATGGGGGAAATGTACCATATTTTCAATGCTGTGTATACATTCTTTTGTGAGAATTAGTAACATGTTTTTGTCGTTAAACATGAAATGATATTAAATAACCATAATGGCAATCAATTATCCTTTACAGATGTCTTAGCGTAGCATAAATTGACTTCACTAACTTGTTCTGATATTCTTATATGGGAAACTGTACCATTCTTTCAATGTTGTGTATACATTCTTTTGTGAAAGTAAGTAGCATGTTTTTGTTGTTGAACATGAAATGATATGAAACAACCATAATGGCAATCAATCATCCTTAACAGATGTCTTAGCGTAGCATAAATTGACTTCACTAACTTGTTCTGATATTCTTATATGGGAAAATGTACCATTCTTTCAATGTTTTGTATACATTCTTTTGTTAGAGTTAGTAACATGTTTTTGTCGTTAAACATGAAATGGTATGAAATAACCATAATGGCAATCAATTATCCTTTACAGATGTCTTAGAGTAGCATAAATTGACTCAACTAACTTGTTCTGATATTCTTATATGGGAACTGTACAATTATTTCAATGTTGTGTATGCATTCTTTTGTGAGAGTTAGCAACATGTTTTTGTCGTTAAACATGAAATGATATGAAATAACCATAATGGCAATCAATCATCCTTTACAGATGTCTTAGCGTAGCATAAATTGACTTCACTAACTTGTTCTGATATTCTTATATGGGGGAAATGTACCATTCTTTCAATGCTGTGTATACATTCTTTTGTGAGAATTAGTAACATGTTTTTGTCGTTAAACATGAAATGATATTAAATAACCATAATGGCAATCAATTATCCTTTACAGATGTCTTAGCGTAGCATAAATTGACTTCACTAACTTGTTCTGATATTCTTATATGGGAAACTGTACCATTCTTTCAATGCTGTGTATACATTCTTTTGTGAGAGTTAGTAGCATGTTTTGTTGTTGAACATGAAATGATATGAAATAACCATAATGGCAATCAATCATCCTTTACAGATGTCTTAGAGTAGCATAAACTGACTCCACTCACTTGATCTGAAATTGTTATATATACATTCTTTTAAGGGAATAAGGAACACGTTATGAGCTGTAAAATTAAGAAATGATATTAGGTAACCATAATCACAATGAATTACCTTTTAAAGATGACTGAATGGAGCATAATGATATCTTAATCGACTTATAGAGTGCACTGTTTTGATATTAAGATATCAATACCTTCCCGGTCCCACAACCAGCAGGGAGACTCCTGTCGCACAGTTGTTTAAATGTCAACAATATATATTTTTTTATTTAGATATCTTGCACTACAGCATTTTTTTCCGTTTCAAATATCCCTTTTGTTGGGAATGTCCCAGCCTCCTTACGGACACACTCTTTCCCATGTTTTGGTTTGCTGCGCATAAGGACGGGATTTGATCACCGGTGGAGGTGCTATTCTGTTATACTGTTAATGTGAACTTTTTTACATACGGTAGTATTGATATTTAAAAGTTTATGTCATGCTATGTTTGTTTTGAAATTGACACTTTTCGCAAGATAAATAATTTAAGTGTTTAAACACGAGAATAAATCCGTGTAATGGGGTGTGGATGGGTGGGGTTCTGATTCCATGTTCAATTTTCACATAAAAAGTACATATTATTGCTATTATGCTATTTGTGTATAATGTGGGAACATCTTTATTTCAATAATATTTGTCATTATAGTTTTTGTATAAAAACTTGGAAACATTAATATTACTTTTAAGATGAACATTTATTTATATATATAGAAGTGCCGATTATGAAATTTTGACCTTATCACATTAAAAAAAATGATTGAGAAAAAAACGGATGGGAGAACTTCCTAATCTTTTGATATCATATGTGGAATAGTGTATATATAAAAGTAAGTCATGTAGTATTGATTCTCAAACAGTAGAATGGATTCTCTACACTTTTATTCTAGAACAACTTTTTTCAAAACTATCAAATAAATGGATTTCTCCTGTCCGCTAGAATACAAATGAGTTCATTTTAGATTATTTTTTTTCAATTTAATGTTGCATGCTCATATTTTTTCTTAAAACATATGCTTTTAGAATACACTGATACTAAAAACTGTAAAAAATATTGAAAATTAATAAAATTGTAGCAATTTAACCTATTTTGGACTTTGTATTTTTTTTACGGCCTTTTGAAAATGGGATATGGTAAAGTAAATGCGGATAACTTTTTTTTTAGATGGTAAACGTTTCTAAAAAATTGGAAATAAGCCAGTGACATTATATAGTTGATAAAAATAAAAGGCTTGAAAAGATTTGAAATATAGCCCATTACGGTCCCACTACCCTAAACTTGATCTAAACATTGTGCAGTCTAAATAAATCATTGCTCAAAGTCAGGCAACATACGTGTCGTAAACTAGAAGTGATCACTCGTTTAGAATGTCACGTAACCTATATCAGATATGCATTCTTAATCAATACATATTACATACCGGGCTACCCAATGATTTACTCTACTGTGTGGTGTGCTATTCTATTCATATATGTACAACTATGACTCATAAGCCTATGCATGATAATTATGTAATAGAAGACTGGTATAGTTAAATTATATGTAAAAGCCTGATATAAAATAAGCCTGCTGATGCATGTACACAGAATATATATATTATGTGTTTACACTAGCGGATCTAGAGCAGAGCAGGGTCCTATCCCTCATGGATAGTTCTAGTGTTTTGATTTTTAAAAAAAACAACGATACTAACTTATATTTCAGTGAAACTTGGGTAGGGGACATATCCTTGGACCCCGACAACCTTGAATTTGTGAACACCATCCTAAGATTTGCGTATTAATTGCGGACCAAACATATTTAAAACCCTCTTTCACAAATATTGATAACTTGCGCGGAAAGAGGCCATCGCGGCTTAGAAATGGCACATGAATTTGAAGCAAGCGGATCGAGACCTGCACCCCGTCCCACCATATGTTGATCAGAATACTGTAACCAAGGTGCCCACATATTAAAAATGGTGAACATATACGCTCTCACCAATAAACACACACAAAACTAAAACATGTTTCTTGGATAAGAACATATGCATTTTTATTGGATTAGATTATTAGAATCTTACATTGGGTTTGAGGTTCGGATAGAAAATTCCGTCCCGAGGGATAACTGTTTAAGCGGGAACGTGGCTCTGCCGAGTTCCGTGAAAACAAGTATACTAAGGAACGGAATTTTTTATCCTAACCTAAAAAACTTTATCATTATAGATATTACAACGATAGCTTTCACGACGTTTAAATATATGAAAGTCAAAATTGTTGTGATCTATATAACACAGAGGTAGTGTTTAAATGAATCTTATTCCAGAATCGCAGAATGCCTTTATGAAACAAATTGATGAGGATGTACCACAACAGTTTATATCGATTATGGGTGCATGGTCGCGCGCATTTGTAACGTATATAGTTAATTGTAGTTTGTAGTATTATAGTGGGTGTTTTAGTCTGACTGCAGTATCATCAGTCAGTCATTTCACTTTTGTAAACAAAGACATTTGAAAATTGTTTGTTTTTGTCAAGGACTTTTATAGAAGGATAGGAAACTTGCATCTCCTGACTAAATGTTGATGAAATAGCACACGAAGGATTAATTATTTGCAAATTGATCATTCCTAGTTCGCAGGCAACTGATTTATTATACATAAACTGTTAGTTGTATATAATCTTAGATGTTTTAACATGTTTCGATTATGCAAACAGATCTTGAATTAAATATATTGAGGTATGAAGGAAGATTTATCGTAATTTGTCGTTAATTTAGCGGCAGTATACAAATTTTGTAATCACAAGTACTTCAACAAATTTAAACACAAATTTCTGGGAATGGTTGTGTTTTGTTGAGAATTTCATTCTGCATTAATTTGTGTTCCTGAGATGAAAAAAAAAAAGAATTAAAAACGAGATATTGAGAGAATTTTCGTGAATACGCGAGCGTTCACAAAATCCATATCAGTCATCTTTCCTTCTCTATATAATTCCTTGTTTTTGTGGTTTTTTTCGTCTTCTGATCAAGGCCATAAAGCCGAAAACTAGCTCAGAATAGTTTGTATATGTTTAAGCAAATGGTCATTCTCTCTGCAGTATTTACTATTTCTATCATTTATACATCCTTCGCGGATCTGAACAGTGTTCTGTTAGACGTATTAGTTTAGTTTATACTATTTATTTTAGCTCGATTGCGATGAAATCTCAGAGTTTATATGGTCTGTTCTCGAGTCCACTTTCTGGGTAGAACAAGTACTGAGTGTTGTTTTATGAGAGGCATCGGGTCGAACTGAGGATCGAACCCGCGACCTCTGTCGTGAGCGGCCAACACTCTATCCATTAAAGCCGAAACGTTTTAGTCTCATATATTCAAGTTTAAACAAAGAAAGACAACTCTTACTAGTTACTGTTATAGTACGTTGATGAGTTAGTTCCTACCATTTATGTATGTTCTTATTGAATTATCAGAGACTATTGCATATTTGTACTGAAATTAATTATCATAGAATGATGACACACAGATGTGATAAAACATTGACATTAAAATATGCCCACAATTGATTTTTGTTCTTTATTCTATAGTTAATAAACACAGTTTGCACGCTTGTCATTCAATGAAGGACTCAAAGAAATAGATGAGACGTCATAAGATATATTTTACAGTTGAACATGTATACTGTTGATAAAAAAGCAGACGTCAGAAGTCATGCATGCATACACCAATTTTCAAGCATCAATTTGTTTTTCGCACTTCGCAATTCAAACATGAAAATACCGTCAAGATGTTAAAAAAAATCAATAATGTCATGGAAATAAAAATAACCATTAAAATAAGGAAGATATATGTTTTAAACAATACGAAACAATGATTATCTATAACCGTCATCATGATAAATATGACTTATCTGAAATAAATAAAAATATATTCATATTTATCATACAAACCAATATCCTTTTAATCCAATAAAGAGTAAAACTTTTATCAGCTAAACAAGGTCAAGTGCGAAGGCTATCAGTTATTTGCAGAGATGAATGTGCTCGAGTACTGGTTCACCTTCAAGGGTCCGAGGAAAGACTGGTTAGGTTAACTGATCATCTATTAGCCAACGATGGCATAAACATAACACTAAATATTCAAACAAACAAACAAAAACAAAGACAGACAGACAGACAGACAGACAGACAGACAGACAGACAGACAGACAGACAGACAGACAGACAGACAGACAGACAGACAGACAGACAGACAGACAGACAGACAGACAAATTAACAAATAAACAAACAAATAAAAATGTAAATAATCATATCATGCTCTACACTCAGGTTATAATATATTACATCAAATTCTCATCGAGATTCTTTTTTATTAGCCTTTCTATTGAAACTGAATGTTATATGTTATATAGTGTATATAGCCATAATCTCTCTGTAGGACTTGCCATAAATTTTGTAGTTAACCTACAGGTAATCCATAAATAAATACATATACCTGTGTGATAACCTTGTCTTGTACTTGTTATATTCACAAGGAATAAAATAGTGAACAATTCTACCACATACACTTGTTATAAAGTCAGATGTTATCATTGCGTTTTCATAAACGGGCATTGTAGCCCATTGGAAAGTTTGGTTTCATTGTCATTAATTTGTCATTCGGGCCACCTCGAAGATTATCCTTAGGACATATTAAACCGAATGATGACGGAATTGGCCGAGTATGATTGATTATTTCCGTGAACAAAATCAAGTCCTTTACGTCTCACTACACAGTTACGCCCCTTTTTTCCTATGGTAACACAATTCTTGCGCTTAAAAAAAAGGCCTATGTAATTTGGTTTTGAAATATCTTCAAAATGGTTCAGAGTGGTTGTAACTTCTTGCTGCAGATGAGTAAAGCAAAAGCTGGCATAGCATATACTGCAATAAGACAGCACTGGTGTTAAAAAAGGTGACTTTTATAGGATTTCAACATATGCATGTATTTATGAGCATTTGAGGACTTCTTTTTTCAATAAATCTCATGGTGTCACTGAAACCTCTTTAAAAAAGACAAGTTGGTCAACTTACCAGCTATCGTGCATTTTTATGTGGATATACATTCCTTCTATGAAATTAAAATACTATGTGCCATTCTTTTTCTACCATGGAAATCCTAGGCCTTATTTTATATAGAACGAAATGTGTAGTGAAACCTTATATTGCCGTATTTAAGTACTACATAGACTTAATTGATTATGAAGAAAAGATGGAGGACATTGTGTTACTTTTGGCAACTTTCTGGCCACCAAAAGGATCTGTCAAACCCTGTTAAGAAATTACTTATGAATGTAGCAGACTCCTTTTATAAATAAACGACCAGACTGAAAGGGTTTTTCAATAGACACTCACTGTCGAGTTTGCGTATTACACTATAATAGGCCCAGGTATAGGGGTGTTCATTTACTTTTTTAGTCCAAAAGGTTTGAGACCTGTTTCTAGAGGTAAATATTATGCTGAGTCCGAAAATCTATTTGTTACTAATGGCTGTTGAGGCGTTAGGTCACAAATTTAAGATGGCCGTCAAAATGGCCGCCAAATATTGAAATTCATGTTATCATATATAATCTGATAGAAAACACTGCAAAGTGTTAAGATTTAGATTAATTGTGTTGTTGTAAATTGTATGACATGAGCAAATAGGTGAGTATGTGATGACAGTCCATCAGGGAGATCATTGATGAAGAGTAGGAATAGTAACGGACCTAAGACGGTTCCCTGAGGTACTCCGCTGATGACTGGTACCTTGTCTGATGAATGGCCATCTGCTAAGACTTGCTGTGTGCGGTCTTGCAGGAAACATGTTATCTGTTGGTGAGTGGACCCCTGTATGCCGTAGTGCTTGAACTCATTGAGTAGCCGTTGGTGTGGGACTCGATCATACGCTTTGCTGAAGTCGAGCACAATCATATCCATCTGGATGTTCTTCTCTAGGGAGGCAGAAAGTTCGTGGCACATGGCATGGTTAGTAACTGCGTCTCACAACTTCTTCTCGCTCTAAATCCGCGCTGAGAGTCGCTCAGGATATGGTGTTTGTCGAGGTGCTTCATGGTCTGACTCGTTATGTTATCTTACAGCTGAGGCTAGTTAGGGAAACTGGCCTGTAGTTACTGGCATTGCATCTCGAGCCCTGTTTTAATAGAGCTGTGATATTTGCATGTTGCAAGTCTAATGGAACAGCTTCATCTTCAAGGGAACTGTTGAATTTGTTCGCCAGTATTGGGGCAATTCCTTCAGCACATTCCCTCAATATTCTTGCTGATATCTGATCTGGACCAGAGGTCTTACTGGGGTTGCACTTAAGAATCAACTTCTTTTGTGAAAACTGACAAATACTGTTTATTTAAGATATTGGCATTTTTTATCGATTTTCATTACAAGATGACCAATATCTTTCCGAAGATATTTATAAAGCTCCAAAAGCGTTACTGTTTTGTTGGTCGATCTTGGTTGTCGTCTTCAACATCAATGATGTTGTTTATACAGTATGCCAGAATGCTTGTCGTTCTAGTTTTTGTACTATGTCTTCTTTTCTTTGTATTCTCTGATGTCAGTTTATCTATTATATTTATTCATTCAAGCTTAAGTCTGTGTCTTCCTCTGATACATACATAAATAATACGTATATGAACGAATGTGTCAAAATAATGACGTTGTTTTATAGCATAAATGTCTGTATATAGCAATTTTATAAAGAGAGGTAATATACTCGATTTATTTCGCTATTACTACGTTATATTATACCAAGTATACGTTTTAAAAGATAATTGATCATAAAAAGGTGAATGATAAAATTATAATCATTGATTAAAATAATAATCATGAATTGACACACCATTTTAAAGTAGGTGTTTACCTGAATATAATGTCCGAGGTTTAAGTACAGGCAAGAACGGATTACTGCTTCGTAATTAATCAAGTCAGAAGAATTTCAGTGTCAAAGTGTACTTGAAACCTCGGGGGAGAGTACATTGTGACAAAGATACTTTCTAACTATCGGCTTTGGGAAGGCTTTAGGAATAACTCTTTCGTTGGAACTGGGGATTGTTTAATGCATATTAGTTTAGTCTTATTTTTTTTAGCTTGAAACCGTTCTCTACTGAACGTTTATTTTTTTTGTCCTGAAACATGCTTTGTTTCATGCGTATTAGATTAGTTTGAAGATCTAGGTTTGAAACAATCTTCAAACATTCAAGTGTATTTCTATGTTGGAACTGAGTAGTGTTCCAGGCATACAATTTTGGTCTGAGTTTGAAACACGTCCCAAACATATGCTGTCCAGACACGTTGCCGGAACAGCTGGTCTCATCATTTAAATAGTGTTGAGCAACAGTTAGTCCAACACTACAGGGTTTGAAACATTATACTGTATATAGATGATGGTTTGATCATTTGTTTGTACGATTTCAAATAATATAAGAATCATTTTATTTTTGTTTGAAGTTTACGAATCAAGAGACAAGAAGCCTGAGGAAAATTTATATATCAAATAGTTCGAACAAAACTGTTTGATATAATTTTAAGCTAGGCTGTTTCACAGCTTAATAAAGTGAAGACAAAATCGCCTTACAGGAGATCCCGTTTTAAAGGGTACCGCATGTCAGAATATAAATGGCCATTTATCGTTAAATAGAGATGTAACTAACACAAAAACCAACAAATTTTAATTGAACGAAATTTATCAAGTGAGAAAAACGATATTAAATATCATGATTTCAAGCGTTTCCTATATATCATGGGCGCCGCCATTTTAAAGCTCTTTAATGTTGGAGGTTTTCAGTGACGTCATAGCTGCACTTCCGTTCTAGTTCTCGCGAAAAATTTATTGTGTCGTTAGTGACTGCTCTCTTCTGATGCTCTTTGTATATACACTTATTCACGTAAACAATTGATAGATAGATATACAGTACATTAGTGAACATCGAAGGAAGACAATTAAACGCGAAAACTATTCTGAATTGAAGGACTTAACCATAAACATTGTTTTCTTCAGCGGAATAAGTGAGTGGAGTAATGCGATATGTTTTGTGGGCAGCGTTGTTTTTAGTTTTCCTAATATGTGATTTCACATTGCTTCAGTGTCAAGCTTCTGGTGACATCACGTGCAAAACGCCTTAATACTTTGGGGTAGGACTTAAGATTGCAGAATGAAGCGTACCAATGCCTTGGCGTACTACTACCCAAGCATACAATTTCTGATGATTTCAGTACGAAGATGACCATATGCGACATACATATAGACTTAGTGTATATTATCCAGTGGGAAGCTCTTTAAAATGTGCTAATAACATATAGCTCAGCTGATTTCTGAAATTTAATTTGTAATTTTATATTCTCTTCCAAAATATTGCGAAATGGATATAGCAAACTTTCACAATCTTATAATTGCAGGCTGTTTAAACAGGTGTGATAATCCAATTAACAATAAAAACAAGAGGTAAATGCCAAAACATAGGTGTGAAAACGACATGGTATCTAAAAGTTATTATTAAAATACAAATTAAGGCCAATTAATTGTGACAGGCCCGATTAGCTCAGTCAGTTACGTGTCTAACTATCAATCCAGGTGTCTCGAGTTCGAATCCCCACCCGGCGACAGTCTCTGTGATGACTGACATACAACATTGTGTCTCAATATCATTTGTCTCTCACTGCTGATTCGAGTGGAAAAATTATCAGTTACTTGCGGTTGCTGGGTGTGCTCGAGTACTGGTTAACTTTTGCAGGAAACAGTGGTTAGGTTAACTGAACATCTGTACAGTAAACCCTCGATGGCAAAAAAATGATGCTAAATATTTAGTCAACCATTAATTGTTCATAAACTCATTTTATTAATTTTATAATTAATAGGCAATTTAGTTTATTGATATATGGCTTTTTCACAGTCAACTAGGTCATTATTCCTGAATAGACATTTGAACTACCTCTACTTCGTAATGAAAAAAGATAAAGTAAAACCTTTATTTATTCATTAATACATGAAAAGTTTTTTTTACTGTTAAAATAGTGTTCTGGTATACAGTTTATGAAAAATATTCATAAAATCATATAACATAATTTTTTTACTTGTAAGTTTGCATTGATATTGAAACCCTTATTAACTGGAAATGTTAAAATTAGTAATAAGGCATAATACTATGTGATATAACATCCTGTCATAAAGCCTGGGGTCATTAAACCTGGGGTGATTACGCTTATTAGGGTACAATATGCACACTGTGGCAGGGTATTTCTCATTACCACATGGTGTGAATTATGAAAGCTCAGCAGGGTGCCAGTAGCTGGACAGTAACATACACTTTGTGCAATATGTCTGTAGACATTATATTCCATATGACACTCCCTATAATGAGACACATTCATATATGTTCAGAGAACTGGTAGAATAGATAATCATCATATATCAAATTGGGAAGTAACACCATTTGAATAACCAAAAGACAGTGCCGGTTATGTAAAACAACCCCCCCCCCCCAACTCATTCATGCTTCATCTACATTTACTAAAAAGGGTATGAAATCAAAATTTTATCAGCCATTTCTCAGTACGCAACAATGGCCGCACCAGCTAAACACGATAAAAAAAGAGATATAATATTATTTCTTATTCTCTCTTAGACAGGTAAATATATGTAACAAAACATTTTCCCTTAAATTCCATTCCTGGTCTAATTAGTGTGTTTTTTTTGATAATGTATTGACTGACTAGCAAACAGTATATACCCTGATAGTACAGCATGAATGTGAAGGCTCGCCTGAATCTACATCAATACTGACGGCAATAATTACTTTTTTTATCAAGCTAAGGGTAATTTTACTATTTTGAAAAATTCAATCATCAATGTCAGGCTACATGATAAGATGTCAGAGTCGTGATTGATGGGTTTCGGGTTTGATCTCTGGTTCATGATCGGTGTGACTGTTTAACAGTTATCATCTTTTTGGGTGAAAACGTCATAAGACATTGCTGTGACATATCTGTATTATTTCTGTGATACATTCTAAATCTTCTAAATTTCCAATAGTGTGGTCATTGCATCTGCAGCACGTATTTTCGTCAGACGAAAGCATCATACACAGTTTTCGCAGCTGCAAAAATCTTTCACATGTGTGAACAACTGTGCCGTCTCACTATTTCTCTCGTCCTTTAATTAATTTAACTCTGCTTCTGAAATTTCTGGTTCAAAGTTGTAGGCCACAAGTCCTTCCCCGTTACTAAAATCCATTTTATTATTCTTGCTAGTACTTTTGCCGGTGATTATAATTGCACATTTCTATATCTGCTGTTGTGTATAAATCAATTATGTTTTAAACCGGAAGTGCAGTTATGACGTCACGCAGGTATCCAATATGGCGACTTCCACCACAAAGTCGATGTGCGAAAATGACCGTTACAAAACGAGTTGATATATCTTTATGGACTCAAATTTATGTATAATAATACTACTAATAGAAAGCTGAACTTATAGCTATTCATATTATCCTGTTTTATACACAGGGTTGCGTTCCCCTTTAAGTTCAAGTACTTTCACCGACATCTTGAAAGAATGAACGAAAGAATTAATGGAGGATCGAACGAACGAATAAATAAGTTCATATATTTCCAGATGGCTCATCCGTATTCAAGTTAACCGCCCATGAGCAGAAGAAGGTGATGTCATCAAGGAGGATGGGCACTTGTCCGAAGTGGCAGTTGACGTACAATACACACATATACATACACAGTGTCATAATAAACATGCCGGGCCCGATAAGCTCAGTCGGTAGTGTGTCAAATAAAAACATATAAAATAACTATCATCTTGGAAACTGAACTATGAAATATTAATTTAACAGCTAAACATTCTAAACAATTAAAATATAATCTGTCTAATGTATTTTGTTGTTCACATACAAAAAGCAACGTCTGTCAATAATAACCTCTGCTATATCACTTTCCATTAGTATGGTTATACGTAGTTTGATTCTTTAGTATTAGTCCGATAGAAACGTTTTTATACGTTTTATCATTATTGATAACACATTTAAAAATAAAAGGCATTTCGTTTATTTACCAGACTTATAGCCGTTTTTAAAATATTTTTATTTTACATCGATTGTGAAAAATTCAACAAAATTTCCAAGCGTACTAATATCTGAAGATGTTTCTTTTATAAAGAAAAAAAAAACACCTTGTTTATGAATGAAAAACATTTCGTGAAAATCTCATGGCAATGATTTTTTTTTCATTTTGTTGGAACTCATTTTATTCAGTATATTAGAAGCCGTTAATGGTGCACTATAACAAAAAATAGTAACTGTGTTGCTAGAAAAATGACCAAAAAATAAATAATAATTCTTATTACGAGATTGGAACTAGGATTGTCCTAGCGACATTCTGCAGTTATAATCACTATGCTATTTATGAATATATCAAAACCGGCGGTATGAAAATCTTGAAATTTGAAATATACAGCTTGCCCAGATTTAATCGATGATGACCGGAAATTTCCGGACGTTTACGGACAAAACTGCTAAATCATTTACATTATTCCACGGGTCTGTTCTAATTCAAATAATGACAATAATAGCGAGTTTAAATACACGTTTTTTTTAGTATAAACATGGACATTTTTCACCCGACACGATCTAAATATAACAATTATACAAGTTTTATTGACTTGAAAGGACGTAAATACTGGTTGTGACTAGCCAATATTTGATAGCGGGGTACCAGTAAACGATTAAACCACATGCTTTATTTCAGCGATTTATCTAGATAAACTGAACTACAGTTTATTAAAAGGCAGCGTATAAGAAATGATTGTTTGAACGCACGCACGCCGACTATAGTGTAGATCTACAGATAAGTACATGCTCTAGGGATATAAAGGTCGCAATTTTATTAATTTACACATCAGCGGTGGTACTTCATATTTAAACATTTAAGTACACTTTAAATAATAAAGTCAACAGAAAGTACGTTTTTGATATAACAGTATAAATCTTCCAAACAGACAGGTGGATTTGTATATTATTACACGTACAAACAAAGTGTCTTTTTACTTGCAAAAAAGGGACTTTAAATGGGTAAGTTCTTTATTTGTTTCTCTTTTATATAAGTAATATGTATTTTATCTAAAAAAATACCTTTAAGATTAGAACTTGTGTATCGAGTTGTTTATATATTCAAAATACAACTATTTCATATGTAAATATATATACATGTATTAAAAGAAAAATAAAAAAAATATATATAAATAAATAAAGGTCATTGCTCTAGTCATTACATTATACAGTATAAACATGATAGCCTGAGAATTTATACATACAAATAAATGTTTAAATTACGTGCAATAAAATATGTCAATAGAGAGGCATATGTATTTGCTTTCACTGTGTCTTCTTTAGATAACGCGCGAGTCGGTCTCAATTATCTCAGTCTGTAGCACGTGTGACTATCAATCCTAGGGTCGTGAGTTCGAATCCCAGTCCGGCCACAGTCTTCGTGGTGATTGTTATAGGATATTGCGTCTCAATTCTCTGTAAGCACAAATAGTGCGAGCAGTGCCCGAGGAGTTCCGAATGCGTGATGATTGTTATAGGACATTGCGTCTCATTTCATTCGTCTCTGTTCGCTGATTCAAGTGGGAACGTTATCAGTTACTTGTGGAGACGTGCTCGAGTACTGGCTAGCCTTCCAGGATACCAGGAAACAGTGGTTAGGTTAACTGATCGTCTGTTAGCCCTCAATGGCAATAAACAGATTGAATATTCAACAAATCAATCAATCGATAACGCAGTCTTTAAAGGAATGGTCGCTTTTAATGTTTGTTAATTTGATTTCGAATTGAACGGCTTAATTGAATAATAATATAGACGGTACTTGTGTTTGTAATGAGAAAATAAATCCACAATTAAATATACGAGCTAATAATTTATGTCCCTTAGTTCTGCTAGTTACTAGTCCATGTACCAAGTTTTCACGTGCGGAATTTTTTACGCATTCCTACTTTTCAACAATTTCTTTATTTGGTCAACGCGGTTTTAGTGAAAAGCGTGTCATCCTTGTCCCGCATGCAATGAGAATCATGCAGAGTACATGTAAAACAGAGTACATGATTAAACGTCCACCTCGCATGCGCGAGATTGAGATATCGGTATCCTACAGGATGAAAATATTTAAACTAAGAAAAAAATAAAAGCGAGCGATGTAAGCTCATTATTGTAACATGTACCAATCTAATGGTAGGGTGTCCGCCTCGCATCCAGAAAGTCGTCGGCTCAATCCCTGATCAGATCATACCAAACACTTGAAAAATGGTACAAGAAGCTTCTTCGCGTGGTGCTAAGCATTTAGAGGATAGTTCTAGGTCGGGTCGACTCGGTATCAGTTTAATGTGACAGAGTTAGGTACCATATTATGTTTCTGCTGCATAAAACTCCAGAATACTGTCTCAAGTAGACACCGGTGGCCCGGAGTCAGTATAATGTGACTGATACTCCAGCGTGGCGGCACTCAGAATACTGTCTCAAGCAGACACCGTCGGCCCGGAGTCAGTATTATGTGACTGATACTCCAGTGTGGCGGCACTCAGAATACTGTCTCAAGCAGACACCGGCGGCCAGGAGTCAGTATAATGTGACTGATACTCAAGTATGGCAGCACTCAGAATACTGTCTCAAGCAGACACCGGCAGCCCGGAGTCAGTATTATGTGACTGATACTCCAGTGTGGCGGCACTCAGAATACTGTCTCAAGCAGACACCGGCAGCCAGGAGTCAGTATAATGTGACTGATACTCAAGTATGGCGGCACTCAGAATACTGTCTTAAGTAGACACCGTCGGCCCGGAGTCAGTATTATGTGACTGATACTCCAGTGTGGCGGCACTCAGAATACTGTCTCAAGCAGACACTGTCGGCCCGGAGTTAGTATTATGTGACTGATACTCCAGTGTGGCGGCACTCAGAATACTGTCTCAAGCAGACACCGGCAGCCAGGAGTCAGTATAATGTGACTGATGCTCAAGTATGGCGGCACTCAGAATACTGTCTTAAGTAGACACCGTCGGCCCGGAGTCAGTATTATGTGACTGATACTCCAGTGTGGCGGCACTCAGAATACTGTCTCAAGCAGACACTGTCGGCCCGGAGTTAGTATTATGTGACTGATACTCCAGTGTGGCGGCACTCAGAATACTGTCTCAAGCAGACACCGGCAGCCAGGAGTCAGTATAATGTGACTGATACTCAAGTATGGCAGCACTCAGAATACTGTCTCAAGCAGACACCGTCGGCCCGGAGTTAGTATTATGTGACTGATACTCCAGTGTGGCGGCACTCAGAATACTGTCTCAAGCAGACACCGGCAGCCAGGAGTCAGTATAATGTGACTGATGCTCAAGTATGGCGGCACTCAGAATACTGTCTTAAGTAGACACCGGTGGCCCGGAGTCAGTACAATGTGACTGATACTCCAATGTGGCGGCATTCAGAATACTGTCTCAAGCAGACACCGGCGGCCCGGAGTTAGTATAATGTGACTGATACTCCAGTGTGGCGGCACTCAGAATACTGTATCAAGTAGACACCGGTGGCCCGGAGTCAGTATAATGTGACTGATACTCCATTGTTGTGGCATTCAGAATACTGTCTCAAGCAGACACCGGCGGCCAGGAGTCAGTATAATGTGACTGATACTCCAGTGTGGCGGCACTCAGAATACTGTCTCAAGTAGACACCGGTGGCCTGGAGTCAGTATAATGTGACTGATACTCCAGTGTGGCGGCATTCAGAATACTGTCTCAAGCAGACACCGGCGGCCAGGAGTCAGTATAATGTGACTGATATTCCAGTGTGGCGGCACTCAGAATACTGCCTCAAGCAGACACCGGCGGCCAGGAGTCAGTATTATGTGACTGATACTCCAGTGTGGCGGCACTCAGAATACTGTTTCAAGTAGACACCGGCAGCCTGGAGTCAGTATAATGTGACTGATACTCCAGTGTGGTGGCATTCAGAATACTGTCTCAAGCAGACACCGGCAGCCCGGAGTCAGTATAATGTGACTGATACTCCAGTGTGGCGGCACTCAGAATACTGTCTCAAGCAGACACCGGCGGCCAGGAGTCAGTATAATGTGACTGATACTCCAGTGTGGCGGCACTCAGAATACTGTCTCAAGTAGACACCGGCGGCCAGGAGTCAGTATAATGTGACTGATACGGCACTCAGAATACTGTCTCAAGCAGACACCGGCGGCCAGGAGTCAGTATAATGTGACTGATACTCCAGTGTGGTGGCACTCAGAATACTGTCTCAAGCAGACACCGTCGGCCCGGAGTCAGTATTATGTGACTGATACTCCAGTGTGGTGGCATTCAGAATACTGTCTCAAGCAGACACCGGTGGCCTGGAGTCAGTATAATGTGACTGATACTCCAGTGTGGTGGCACTCAGAATACTGTCTCAAGCAGACACCGGCGGCCAGGAGTCAGTATAATGTGACTGATACTCCAGTGTGGTGGCACTCAGAATACTGTCTCAAGCAGACACCGTCGGCCCGGAGTCAGTATAATGTGACTGATACTCCAGTGTGGTGGCACTCAGAATACTGTCTCAAGCAGACACCGTCGGCCCGGAGTCAGTATTATGTGACTGATACTCCAGTGTGGTGGCACTCAGAATACTGTCTCAAGCAGACACCGTCGGCCCGGAGTCAGTATTATGTGACTGATACTCCAGTGTGGCGGCACTCAGAATACTGTCTCAAGCAGACACCGGCGGCCAGGAGTCAGTATAATGTGACTGAGACTCCAGTGTGGCGGCACTCAGAATACTGTCTCAAGCAGACACCGGCAGCCAGGAGTCAGTATTATGTGACTGATACTCCAGTGTGGTGGCATTCAGAATACTGTCTCAAGCAGACACCGGCGGCAAGGAGTCAGTATAATGTGACTGAGACTCCAGTGTGGCGGCATCCAGAATACTGTCTCAAGCAGACACCGGCAGCCAGGAGTCAGTATTATGTGACTGATACTCCAGTGTGGCGGCACTCAGAATACTGTCTCAAGCAGACACCGGCAGCAAGGAGTCAGTATTATGTGACTGATACTCCAGTGTGGTGGCATTCAGAATACTGTCTCAAGCAGACACCGGCGGCCCGGAGTCAATATAATGTGACTGATACTCCAGTGTGGTGGCATTCAGAATACTGTCTCAAGTAGACACCGGCAGCCCGGAGTCAGTATAATGTGACTGATACTCCAGTGTGGCGGCACTCAGAATACTGTCTCAAGTAGACACCGGCGGCCCGGAGTCAGTATAATGTGACTGATATTTCAGTGTGGCGGCACTCAGAATACTGTCTCAAGTAGACACCGGCGGCCCGGAGTCAGTATAATGTGACTGATACTCCAGTGTGGCGGCATCCAGAATACTGTCTCAAGCAGACACCGGCAGCCAGGAGTCAGTATTATGTGACTGATACTCCAGTGTGGCGGCACTCAGAATACTGTCTCAAGCAGACACCGGCAGCAAGGAGTCAGTATTATGTGACTGATACTCCAGTGTGGTGGCATTCAGAATACTGTCTCAAGCAGACACCGGCGGCCCGGAGTCAATATAATGTGACTGATACTCCAGTGTGGTGGCATTCAGAATACTGTCTCAAGTAGACACCGGCAGCCCGGAGTCAGTATAATGTGACTGATACTCCAGTGTGGCGGCACTCAGAATACTGTCTCAAGTAGACACCGGCGGCCCGGAGTCAGTATAATGTGACTGATACTCCAGTGTGGCGGCACTCAGAATACTGTCTCAAGTAGACACCGGCGGCCCGGAGTCAGTATAATGTGACTGATATTTCAGTGTGGCGGCATTAAGAATACTGTCTCAAGCAGACACCGGCAGCCCGGAGTCAGTATAATGTGACTGATACTCCAGTGTGGCGGCACTCAGAATACTGTCTCAAGCAGACACCGGCGGCCAGGAGTCAGTATTATGTGACCTCGATTTCTATAATGAACGACCTGCTGCCAAATCTCATCAAGTATTTGTAAATACGAACGCTTTAAAAAAATATATACTTCATTATATTTAATAAAATAGCCGCTGCGATGTATGCACAAGAACTCAGTATCGTGCACTAACATTGGCAATATTTAGCCAACATGTGCTCACCAACGAGTGTGACCTGTCTCATATTAATACGAAAGATCATAATAAATTTGTAAAGTTAAAAGTAACCAATAAAACCATTTAAACGTTCCTGTTTACCCTATTTCTGATAGGTACACATACTGACCACACAGATTTATTGTTTAACTGAACAACTTCAGGGTCTATATTAAAGTTGTATGCAGACACTAAATTTTGCTTTTATTTTAGAAAGGGAGAGTGAGTTTGAAATCTTCTTCTTGAGGGCGTCAAATAATTATCAGTACGCTGTAAAATCCCAATTCATTCATTCATTTTAAATAAACATTAAATCGCAGCGGTGGTCAAATGGTAAAGCGCCCAATCCCCGTGCGGAAAGTCGTTTGTTCGATCACCGGCTGGGTCATACTAAACACTCGAAAATTGGTACTAGACGATTCTTTGCTTGGCGCTCAGCATTTAGGGGATATTTCTGGGTCTGGGCGGCCCGCTGTCAACATAATGTGACTGGGTGGGGTATCGTACCATGTGTCTGTACGGCATGATACTCCAGTGTGGCAGCGCCTAGAATACTATCTCAAATAAACACTGCCGCGATATGACTGAAAATTTGTTGAAAGCGACGCTAAGCAATAAGCGTAGTCTAGCAGAAGGCTACGTGTCCGCTAACCAGCTGTGTCATGTGAAGTACCGTGAATGTGATCGTTATCAAAGACCGGTTGGCTGGGTGTCGGTATGAAATTTTTAGGCGAGGTATCATGGTATGTGTTTGTGATATATTAGCCAGCGGAGCAGCTCTTGTCAGACACTTTATACACGGTCTCAAGTATATACGTAGATATGGCTGTCATAATGTTGATGGGAAACACCATGCAATACCATACATTCTGATATACTACAATGTACGTCCGTGTATCCCCTGCTTGTGTAGTGGCCACCAGTAGTGTTCAATACACCTTGATAAAGGTCAATACACCTTTTGAAATATGAAGACAATTTAACTAACAATAATAACAATAGATGGTTGGTCAGCTACGTGCTGATAGATCGATTTATTGAACAATAATTCTTTTCAAATAAATCGGCTTGCTTTGTAAACAGTGTGACTGGTTTATCTTTCTTTGTATGAATCACGGCCAATAAAATGATCATATGGGTAGAACTGTAAACGGACACTTTGTCATAAACGTTATTGCTGATTTGGGGATGATTGCTGAGGCATTAAAAGTATAAATTGAATTGCTAATTATACATTCTGATTGACCGTTTAGATTGTTGTCAAAATGGCAACGTTAAAACATTGGTTTAATATATATTAATAGTTAACTGCTGATCTCAAACGTTTTTAGTTTAAATATTGCACTTTTATATGAAAAGAATAACAAGGACTAAGTTTAACGTATGATATTATTTGAAAGCAGTGTATGAAGTTAAAAGAGCTTGATTTATTCTGAATGTGTCCTTTTACCTCAGAATAAATCTAATTATTACATGATCTATAAATAAATGCATTCTGATTGGCCAGAATGTATCTCATTAATCGAAATACTATATGAAACTGAACAGTTTTTACTTTGGGTTTTGCAAAAACTTTTTCATAAAATTACAATATACCAAGGTTACTAAAAATAGCCGCTGGGAATCCCAAGTGTTAGCGTAACGCAACTATGAAAACTGAGATGTTCCGAATGCGGCGTTATTTTAAACTGGATGTCGACAAGAGATTCGTGTCCGGTCGATAATAAAGATGTCGTTACGACATAAAGAGCAACCGTTCAATCAATTAATCTGTTTCGCCTTTATTTATGAAATAAACAATTGAGTTGTTAGTTTGAATATAGAAATAACTTAAAATTGTTGCGAAGGTGTCTCCGTGGCCGAGTGATTAAAAAGTTGAACTTATGTAAGATTTGTTTCCGCCATTGTTCGAATCCCACCCGGGGAATTTTGTTTTCAATATTTAAACTTATAGTTAAACTTATTTCATTATGTTTATTTAAATATGCCCTACAACTGGTACCTAAAATGTATAAGATCCAAACTTTTTTGTCATTTCCCAATCGAAAAAGATAGATCTAGTAAAGGCTCAGAATTAATTTATTATAGATCATACCGCCTCGGTCAATGTTATTTTTTCTGGTGCATAGAACATCATATTGCACAGCTGAAAAGTCCATATCTGTAGAATATAATTTCAGCATTGTCTTTTACAGGTGAATATAATACAATATGGTTGCCTTTATTTCAAATTGTAGAATTTTGTTACTGTCATATTACGTTTAGCTGTGTTCGATTTTTTTTTAAATTTTATTTGGAATAATAGATTATTCTTATTCTTATACAATAGAATTTTTATGGCTCGAACACGACGGGTTCGAGTTAAGGGTTGTTCGAGCCAGTTATTATTCCAATTTTTATTCAACATCATACATATTTTACTTTATGTTTTTTTTTATGAATAGAGTTTTCTCAGTGGATTTATTCAGTGGTATTTATAGTAGTCTACTGTTTAAAACATAGTGTTTTGTATCGTTAATGTACTAGTATTGATACATTGGCGAATTAACCCTAACCCTAACCACTGAATATTTAGAACATCAATAAAATTCTTGTTTTTATGAAAAGCATCCAATTTTACACTATTTTCCAAATATTTAGAGTTTTTTTACCGTTTAGTTTGTCAGATTTTTCTTATTTATTATCAGAACCCCACTAATGTAAAAAGTGTATATTTGAATAAAGACTCCAACTCTTTTAAATAGACATTTTTTTTATTTATATCCAATAAAATTGCCAAATCAATATACAATCTAATTGTAATATGAATATGTTTCACTCAGAACAATTTTTTTAGAGAATATTTAATTTTGGGAACTCCATCATATTTTAATGATGATTTTTACTTGGGTTTTACATTATCAACATACCAAAAAAGGTCATTGCTACATATTTATTTACTGGTGGATAAATTACTTTATGTAATAAATATCTATAAAGCATGAGAAGGTTATAGAAAAAAAAGAAAAAAAAGTTTACCATGTAAAACTTGCAAAATGTGACAATATATTACCCCACCCGCCAAAAATAAATAAGCCTATTTAACACCTAAATTATAAAAAAAAAAGTGTGCACATATAGCATTTTAGGCCACAAATTTATTCACATGACTGATTATATATATATAGATTTATCAACTAATCCTAAAACCTTGACAAAAACAAAATCAACATATTTTACCAAGTGAAACTTGATAACAGTGACAATTCATAACCCCATCTCCCAAGAATTTAAGCTGATTTGACACAAAACATATTTTTTAAAATCCAAACAAATAGTGTTTTACCTACAAATCTATTCACTTGACTGATGTATTATTGACAAATCATTTAAACCTTAAAAAAAATATTACCATGTGTGTGTGATATTAATGTGAATGTTGATGTTTACTGCTGCTGATGATGATAATGTGTGAGCTGTTAATGTATGGTGATGCTTACTGCTGCTGATGATGATGATGAGGAGGA
This sequence comes from Panopea generosa, assembly GCA_029582155.1. NCBI lineage: Eukaryota > Metazoa > Mollusca > Bivalvia > Adapedonta > Hiatellidae > Panopea > Panopea generosa. The sequence goes on from CM055897.1 coordinate 16,554,294, forward strand.
GTGTGACATTAGTATGAATGGTGGTGTTTACTGCTGCTAAAGATGATGTAGTGTTTGATGTTAGTACATGTATGAACAGTGATGTTGCTGCTGCTGATGATGTGTGTCATGTTAGTGGTGATAATGCTGCTGCCAAGGAATTATATAGAAGGAAAAGCAACTGATTGAGATATTGTGACCGCTTACGTATTGGCAAAAAATCTCGCAATATCTCGTTTTCATTTATCTTACCTTCCATTCATATCAGGAATACAAATCAAATTTCTTACATTGCAGAATGAAAGTGTAATAAAAACAATACCATTCCCATGAATTTGTGTTTAAAGTTGTTGAAGTACTTGTGATTAAAGAAATTGTATACTGCAACTAAAATAACGACAAATTACGATAAACTTTCCTTCAAACCTCAATACCGGGAGTTATGGAATATCCGGCCCCATGTAAATCCAGCCCCGTTATTAATCCGACCCCTGGATGAAACGTCCTTGGAAAATCCGGCCCCACATTAATTTTAAAAATAATATCATTTATTATTTGGTATTTCTAATAAATTATGGGAAAGTAATTAGATAATTTGAAACGCACATATTAATAACTTCAGGATTGTTATTGAAAAACTGGAATTATATAATGCATACAATAATCAATGACTGTTAATGAAAAGTAACTATTTTTAGGAATTAAACACGTATGATTTATAATTCAATTTAATAATTAGTTAATTAATATAATCATAAACAATGAATATAATTATATACATCTATCTCCCTCGTTCTATCTCTCAAGACGATACTTTTAAAATGATATATACAAGAAAAAACAAAAATACAAAATCTATATTAAAATTAACAAAGTAATATGTGGAGCGCGTGGTCCAGTGGTAGAGCACGGAACCCATGATCGGAGGGTCGTGTGTTCGATCCTCCGCTACGGCTATGTGAGGTGCCCTTGAGCAAGACACTTTTTCCGCATGTGCTTTGTACTGGCTCTACCCAGGAAGACTTTGAGCGTGATTTGTCTAAGTTGTAAGAACTTGCTTCACAATCGAAGTAAAACAAATAAGTTTAAAATATATCTATGTATTCCTCAGGAAACTGTAACACGATAAACTAGTATGCAGTATATTTTAGTGAATAGCAACATCATAAAGGATTTTGCATTCATTCAATACAATTGTATTGTAATTGTATATAAAGCCCCCACTGTATCCTGTTAATATCTATTGAGTGTGTCATCTTGAGGGATTGGTTTGTAAAATGGCATGTATTTATGCAAACCTTTAAATGAGTCAATATTTTTGAAAGATATTTTGTAAATGGTTGAAGTGCATTGTATTTGAATATCTGAGGCAAAATTGTCAATCGTATTTTAATTTCGTCTTTCTGTCATTATGATAGTTTAAGTTGCCTTCTAAAACATCACATTATCACTAGCGTTAACAATATATATATAGTTTCGGGTTTATTTCAATATCGCCCATATCGTGTAGTAATATAATAGCTCAGTAGACAGTCAGTTCAAAGTTCAGCAGACAGTCACGCGATTTGTGTATGTAAATGCTTGCGATTCAAATTGCTATGGGACACAACTTAACCTTACTGCGCAGATTTTTGCAGGGTATGTATGATCAATCTTAATGAATAAGAGTTGTACGTTGAAAAACTAATTAAAAATTGTAATATTGTGATATAAATTACTAGCTATTTGATAACATGAGATGACCATAGAAACAATGAACAGAATAAATTATATTTGATACGAGTATTTCAAAGGTGTACAATTTAGAGATTGTATCTATACTTGGTATTTAAATTTTGTATGCAGTATCTCATGTTGAAAATGTAGATTTATGTTAGAATGATGCGTGTTTTTCTCAAAGGTAAACAGATTACTGTATTCATTATAAGTGTAGATTAATACAACTATTCTTTATTAACAATTTATTTACACATGCAATATTAAAAAAAGTATTGGTATGTCATCATCTATAGTATGTTGAATATGGTGCATATTTATAATCTCTTACAAAATCAAAAGCAAATTGATTTCCAATGTTACATTTCCACAGTTTCAATAATTGTGATGTATGAAAAAACTGTTGACTTGTTCATGTGCGACACAAATTATCAAGTTTACCGTGTTTATGTGTATTTCATAAATAATTTGATGTAAGCATATACATATTATGTATGTATTGTTTATGATACATAACCCTTATATTGCTAAAAAAAATTAAAAAGTGGGGCCGGATTCTCCAGGGGCCGGATAATTTTGGGACCGGATTCTCCATGGTCGTTTTGGAATGGGGCCGGATTTTCCAGGTTCCAATACCGGCCGCTCAATACCTTTAATTCAAGATCATTTTACGTAATCGAAACATGTTTAAACATCTAAGATTACATACAACTTACAGTATATGTACAAGAAATAAGTTGTTTATGTATAAGAAATCAGTTGCCTGTGAATTAGTAATGATTAATTGGCAAACTAAGAAACCTTCGTGTGCTGTTTCATCAATATTTAGTCAGGAGGTGCAAGTTTCCTTTCCTTCTATATAAGTCCTTGCTGCCGCTGATGATGATGCTAATGTGTGTGCTGTTAGTGTAAATAGTGATATTGCTGCTGGTGATGATGTGTGTGACGTTAGTGTAAATGGGGATGCTGTTGTAGGTGGTGTTATTGTGGAAAGTGATTTTGCTGCTGATGATGATGATGAGTGTGATATTAGTGTGAGTGGTGGTGTTTACTGCTGCTAATGCTGATGTTGTGTGTGACGTTAATGTGAATGGTTATGTTGCTACTGCTGATAATGATGATATGTGTGATGCTAGTATGAATAGTGATATTGCTGCTGCTGCTGATGATGATGTGTGTGACGTTAGTGTGAATGGTTATGTTGCTGCTGCTGATAATGATGATATGTGTGATGTTAGTATGAATAGTGATATTGCTGCTGCTGATGATGATGATGTGTGTGACGTTAGTGTGAATGGTTATGTTGCTGCTACTGATAATGATATGTGTGATGTTAGTGTGAATAGTGATATTGCTGCTGTTGCTGCTGCTGCTGATGATGATAATGGTGTGTGTGACATAAGTGTGAATGTTGATGCTGTTGTATGTAGTGTTATTGTGGAACGTGGTTTTGCTGCTGCTGATGATGAATGATAATAGTGTGAATGGTGGTGTCCAACTGTTGTTAATGATGATGTAGTATGTGATGTTAGTGTGAATGGTTATGCTGCTGCTGATGATGATGTAGTGTAAGCCGTTAGTGTGAATGGTTATGTTGCTTCCAATGATCATGTAATGTGCGACGTTAGTGTGAATGGTTATGTTGCTGCTAATGATGATGTAGTATGCGACGTTAGTGTGAATGGTTATGTTGCTGCTAATGATGATGTAGTATGTGCCGTTAGTGTGAATGGTTATGTTGCTGCTAATGATGATGTAGTGTGCGACGTTGGTGTGAATGGTTATGTTGCTGCTAATGATGATGTAGTGTGTGACGTTAGTGTAAATGGTTTTGTTGCTGCTGCTGATGATGATGCTATGTGTGATGTTAGTGTGAATGGAATGGTGATGTTGTTGCTGCTGCTGCTGCTGCTGCTGCTGCTTATGATGATGTGTGTGTTGCTAGTATGAATGGTAATGATCCTGCTGCTGTTGATGATGTTATGGGTGATGTTAGTGTGAAATTATTCAATTATTTAAAAGCATCCATCTATTAAAATATAAAAAAGATGAATGAACAAATCAATTGTATTATCTATTTTCTGTCTTCTACCTGTACAGTGTTTTGTGTTGTGCTTCTGTTAAGCTGTACAGCACAACAGAATTATATGGAGATCACAATAACAAAATATCTCTAAAAATATTATTATTTAATACATGTACCTGTTGACATGTAAATAACTAAATCGACCGCTTTAAACACAGATAATACTCTCCTTTAAACAAGAATTATGTAACACAAGAAGTAGATATGGACTTAACCAGTTTTGTCCACAATGAAAGTAAGGAACTATAGAAGCAATTCCTTTATGATGTTTAAAATCAGAAATGTCTGATTATTTTTTTCTGAACTCACTTATAAAATCCTCAGAAAACTATGCTTGATTTTAAAAGCATTTAGCCTACATGTATCTGTGCACTTATAAAATCCTCAGAAAACTATGATTGATTTTAAAAGCATTTAGCCTACATGTATCTGTGCAATCAAAAGTTTAATTTTGATTGGCTATTTAAATTATTGATCTAAACAGTCATAAATCACAAATATTTGCCCCAGGACAGTGCAGCTGCAGACAGCCATAAATCACAATCTTGTGCTAATGAAGGGCAATATGACATAAGATTATGTAATAAATTCCTGTGCTTATTAAGGACAGGATACCAAATAATCCTGTAGTTACCAAAAACATATATTAAGTAACCCTAGTTACCAAAGGCATATAGTTGGTTACAAATGGACAAAATGCCTGTAAGAGAAATTGATAAACAGTTAGTTACTAAAGGTGACCAAAGATATATAGCAAGTAACCACAGTTAACCACAGTTACCGAATACATATAGTGGGTTACAACTCGACATACTTGTGCAAAGGTGCACATTTTTGGCCATATATGTACCACACTGGCCCAAACTCGGGATGTTTTTATCTTTTAAACTATAAATACGAAGTTTTAAATTGGAATGTCATTCGATCCTAAACGGCACATGTTCATAGTCACACAGTTAAAAAATACCCAGTAACCTGAGTTATGAACTGAAACCGGAAGAAGAATGTATTTCGTTCATTTCATTTATATTGCAGTAGCGAGACATTTGTTTGATATTTAATTATTTGCTTTCTTGTCTAGTTAAATGAATATTAAGTTATATAAGAACATTTTTTTTAAATACTTACCGGTACCTAGTTTTGTATTCTCAACAAAACATAGCATTCCTGTTTTCTTTTCTTTGTGGGTTTTACCGTATGGCACAATGTTAATTTCACCACAATCAACATTTTGACAGGCCACATACAAATACCCCCCCCCCCCACCCCACCCCACAACCCCTTCTGCATCTCTCCAACAAGATTGTCGTATGTAAGTGGAACTGAACCTAATACTCAGAACCTCAACTTTGACAGTTAATCATCAAATTCCACAACTCGTCTGCCAACTTTCCAACCAGAGCGTTTAACATTTTTTCCAAGTTTAATATTATTTAAAAGCGGACATGTTGGATCATCACACAAAACACCTGAACATATGTGATGACTAGGGTATTTGTGTTCGATTGATACTGTATTTGAGATACGTTTTTCATTTCTAACAGTAGCTTTCACACTTTTCTTATGAAACCGACGGCGGAAATCGCGTTTTGCCGCCTATTTGTTTACATTTTACGAACGACAACTCTACCGGAAAATCGGGAATTAAAGGTTTTTCGCATGGTTTACGAAGTTTGTCGAAGGTATACGGAAATTAACGAGTTGTTATACATGTAATACCTTAAAGTCGAATTACACAAAATAATTAATTATATCTTTGTTTTTCTTCGAATTAGTTTGTTATAATAGTGATACTGTTAAATACCCCAAAAGATTTACAGGATGGGAATTATAAAATTTGGAAAATAAAGCAATTTCAAACCATAGTGATATTTTTTGCAGTTATTTTCCTGCTCCACTTAAAAATATATACTACGGTGTTCAATTGGGGTCATCGCGGCATTACTTAATTTAATAAATAAGCCGCCGCTGGCCCAGACGGGACACCGTAATATACCCAAATATATAATTCGATATATTTTGAATATGTTCAAATTGCGAATAACTCGTTAAGACTAGTTTTCATCAGAACAAGGGTAAGCCATTTCCGCCTGCGTTAGAGAAGGCAAAAAATGGATAAGAGATGTTCCGATTATATTGTCAATGTGTTTTCCCAGATCACGTCATTAGCTCCGATTGATATGTGCGCTTTAACACATCACTAAACGAATTCGGTTAGTTATTATTGCACGGGGTGGTTAAAAGGCAAGATCAATTTAATAGAAATATACTCATAAATTGGCTCTTGTTTCACATTTCATTGAAATAAGTTTTTAGAGTAATAAATTTCACGTAAATAATTATTTTGAATAAATATATATTTCTATATATTATATTGTTCATGGCATTGAATTGTAACACATAAACTGAGCCAGTTTCGTACCGGATATAGTTGCCATGACTGGTTTTATACAAGAGACAGTATTTCTTGGATTCACCAACCTACTTTAATTATAACAAATAGAGTGTTGGAATGCTATTTTGATCGGTTGATTGAATATTAAGCGTCATTTTTATGCTATCGAGGGCTAACATACGATCAGTTAACCTAACCACTGTTTCCTGTGATCCTGAAAGGTTAACCAGCACTCGAGCATACCCCTGTCAGAATATTAGATTAGTCTATACTGGTTGACATGTATAATTGTAAACTAGACAGGTATATATAGTCTAGATTTATTCAACTGTAAGATATTGTATACATGTTGTGCAGTTGCTGTTGTACTTTAGAGGTGTGAGTATGTATTCAAGATACAGACAATATGGTTAGTTTATGTATTGTAATAAATAGTTGTATCAGTTTATAAATCAATTATAAATTTGATTATATAGAGAATTGTAGAGTTATATTAATTTGTCAGTTATAAATTAAATAACTAAGAACTGTATGGTTTATCAATTTGTCTTATACATTGGTTCAAAGTTTGGAAGTCTGTATTTATAACTCATAATCAATTTATCATCCTTGGGTATTCTCAGTACTAAAATGGGACTTGTAAATTGTAGGTCAGTGACTGTATACATGGTGTGTGTTCCAAGTTGTAGAATAACGATGTGAAGCTGTGTGTTCCAAGTTGTAGAATAACTTTGTGAAGCTGTGTGTTCCAAGTTGTAGAATAGCGATGTGAAGCTGTGTGCTCCAAGTTGTAGAATAGCGATGTGAAGCTGTGTGCTCCGAGTTGTAGAATAGCGATGTGAAGCTGTGTGCTCCGAGTTGTAGAATAACGATGTGAAGCTGTGTGCTCCAAGTTGTAGAATAGCGATGTGAAGCTGTGTGCCCCAAGTTGTAGAATAACGATGTGAAGCTGTGTGCCCCGAGTTGTAGAATACCGATGTGAAGCTGTGTGCTCCGAGTTGTAGAATAACGATGTGAAGCTGTGTGCTCCGAGTTGTAGAATAGCGATGTGAAGCTGTGTGCTCCGAGTTGTAGAATAACGATGTGAAGCTGTGTGCTCCGAGTTGTAGAATAACGATGTGAAGCTGTGTGCTCCGAGTTGTAGAATAGCGATGTGAAGCTGTGTGCTCCGAGTTGTAGAATAGCGATGTGAAGCTGTGTGCTCCGAGTTGTAGAATAACGATGTGAAGCTGTGTGCTCCGAGTTGTAGAATACCGATGTGAAGCTGTGTGCTCCGAGTTGTAGAATAACGATGTGAAGCTGTGTGCTCCGAGTTGTAGAATAACGATGTGAAGCTGTGTGCTCCGAGTTGTAGAATAACGATGTGAAGCTGTGTGCTCCGAGTTGTAGAATAAAGATGTGAAGCTGTGTGCTCCAAGTTGTAGAATAACGATGTGAAGCTGTGTGCTCCGAGTTGTAGAATAACGATGTGAAGCTGTGTGCTCCGAGTTGTAGAATAGCGATGTGAAGCTGTGTGCTCCAAGTTGTAGAATAGCGATGTGAAGCTGTGTGCCCCAAGTTGTAGAATAACGATGTGAAGCTGTGTGCCCCAAGTTGTAGAATAACGATGTGAAGCTGTGTGCTCCGAGTTGTAGAATAACGATGTGAAGCTGTGTGCTCCGAGTTGCAGAATAACGATGTGAAGCTGTGTGCTCCGAGTTGCAGAATAACGATGTGAAGCTGTGTGCTCCAAGTTGTAGAATAGCGATGTGAAGCTGTGTGCCCCAAGTTGTAGAATAACGATGTGAAGCTGTGTGCTCCGAGTTGTAGAATAACGATGTGAAGCTGTGTGCTCCGAGTTGTAGAATAACGATGTGAAGCTGTGTGCTCCGAGTTGCAGAATAACGATGTGAAGCTGTGTGCTGCAATGTTAAGAATAACGATGTGAAGCTGTGTGCCCCAAGTTGTAGAATAACGATGTGAAGCTGTGTGCTCCAAGTTGTAGAATAACGATGTGAAGCTGTGTGCCCCAAGTTGTAGAATAACGATGTGAAGCTGTGTGCCCCAAGTTGTAGAATAGCGATGTGAAGCTGTGTGCTCCAAGTTGTAGAATAGCGATGTGAAGCTGTGTGCTCCAAGTTGTAGAATAACGATGTGAAGCTGTGTGCTCCAAGTTGTAGAGTAGCGATGTGAAGCTGTGTGCTTCAAGTTGTAGAATAGCGATGTGAAGCTATGTGTTTCAAGTTGTAGAATAGCGATGTGAAGTTGTGTGCTCCGAGTTGTAGAATAACGATGTGAAGCTATGTGCTCCAAGTTGTAGAATAGCGATGTGAAGCTGTGTGCTGCAATGTTAAGAATAACACTGTGAAGCTGTGTGCTCCAAGTTGTAGAATAGCGATGTGAAGCTGTGTGCTTCAAGTTGTAGAATAGCGATGTGAAGCTGTGTGCTCCGAGTTGTAGAATAACGATGTGAAGCTATGTGCTCCAAGTTGTAGAATAGCGATGTGAAGCTGTGTGCTGCAATGTTAAGAATAACACTGTGAAGCTGTGTGCTCCGAGTTATATATAATGATACCATAAAGATGTGGGCTCAATTTGATATAAGGCTAGTACTGTAAAAATGCATACTCCAACGTTCATACTAACATTGTGAAGTTGTGTGCTCCAACATATGCGCTTTGTGCCTCGGATGGTTATACTTAGTGACGGTAAATGAAGACTCCCACGGAAGAATCTACTTCAAGCTTTGAAGTCTCCACATAGAAGATACATTTATACTGATGACGCCCTGTGCTCTGAGATCCAAATGTATAGTTTAGGACTTTATAGACTTGTGTATATAAATGAAAGATTAGTATATACGTGTGTTATGTTATGAGTGTGTGATTGTGAATGTTGTGTTTTTGCAAATATGTAATAAACTTATGAAAACTTTAAAGATGTTATTTGTGGCTTAACCTTAAAGATATAAAAACAAACTAAACTAGTTTGTGACAACCCCATCTCCCCAAGTTAAATTTCGGAGGAAAGAGATTTCATTGCAATACTCAGGACTTACTACGAGACAATAAAATCGGTATAAAACAATTTTAATGAAAACAAATCCCAGATTCCATACGTTGGGACATAGGTCAGTGCGTTAAATGCCACCTAGCGGTAACACAATGTTTATCCTACGTTTAAGGTTGCTCTTCTACAAAACTTCCGGCCAACGCGGTGGATCCTGATACAGGGTTGACAGTGGACGAGAAAACTGCAGTCCGGCAATCCTGGAAAAGACTTAACGCACAGTGGGAAAGTAAACATGGTGTTGCTTTCTTTATAAGGTAATGGGGATAGTTATTATATCTTTAAAACCAACACTAAGTAATGTGAGATTAAAGAGAAAATGTGCACTTTATTTATGTTATTTTAGTCTTAACTTGTTCAAACAAATTGATGTAACGTTTAGCCTGAATGCGAGCCTTTATATTTAATCCCTTTTTCACCCACGTTTATAAATATTAAACTAGAGTTTTGCTATAATATTTCCACCCCCACACACACCCTTCTTCATTAAAAAAAACGGAAAAAAAAAACAAACTAATTAAACTTGTATTTATGAGGAAGCAAACTATAACGGGGAAAAAAACAACAGAATGTGAGGGTGGGGGTATTATATCCATTATATTTTCACCCAACCCCCTCACCTGTCACGACATCAAATTTTAATATGCCTCAATGGACATAAAAAATACGTTTGAGTCATTTATCCAACTTACCTGATAAGAAAAGATGAAAATATAGCCAGTATTATTCACTCCTCACTCCCCCCCCTCTCTCTCTCTCTCTCTCTCTCTCTCTCTCTCTCTCTCTCTCTCTCTCTCTCTCTCTCTCTCTCTTTCTCTCTCTCTCTCTCTCTCTCTCTCTCTCTCTCTCTCTCTCTCACTCTCTCTCACTCATCCACTAATATTTTTTTGCAAAAAATAACACAACCACTTACTATGTTAAAAAAGCATAAAACTTATATTGCTATTGATGCAAAATTAAAAGAACAGAGCAGAAGAGAGTGTAAAAATAGTATAGCCATTATAGATTCACTCGGTGAATGTTGCTCTAATGCTGTCAAACCTGACCATAACACTACATTTAAAGTATGGAATTTTGTTTTACTTTAAGGTTATTCACTAATCAACCGGCCGCAAGGGGATTCTTCAAATCTTTTGAAGGCATGTCTGACACAGACATCGCAGATGATCCTAAATTAAAAGCGCACGTGCTCAACTTTGGCAGTAGCGTAGCAACACTGGTTGAGAAGCTGGACGACGCGGCGACACTGGTTGCCCTCATCCACAAACTGGCAGAAAGCCATTATGCAAGGGGTATTGACGCCACGTTACACAAGGTAGATTCGCCAGATGAGCTGATTTGATACATAGACGTTTTTATTCATTTCGCATTACGCTTAGTTAAATCTTTAAACATGAAATTATGCCTTATTACTTAAATGACATTTCACTTGGAAAACGATCGCTCCTAAATGTAGGGGAAATTATATACATGTATTTAAACAATGCTGTTTTTGTTGTATGGTATTTGGTTTCACTTTCGACATTCGTTTAGTCATATTGCGATGGCGTCTCCTTGAGACAGTATTCGGAGTACTGCCACCCTGAAGTAACATGCTCCATGATATTCCAACCACTCACATTACATTGACAAAGGGCCGACCAGACCTACAACTATCCTCTTACTGTTGATCACCAAGAGAGAAAGCTTCTAGTAGCAATTTTCAAATCTTTGGTATGACCAGACTTGGGATCGAACCCACGTCTTTCGCATGCAAGGTTACCATTTTTACTGAGTTTGCCAAATCGTATTTTTTTATTTACTGAACAAATCCTAGTAATCCGTATGTATTTTTACAATTTTCTTTCAGATTGCATTACAAGAACTGCTATCATATATGAAAGAAACTCTGCCGCTCTCAAAACCTGAAGAAGAAGCCTGGACGAAAACAGCAGGGGTCATCGCAAAGGTTATTGGAGATCACGTGGAAGACATTAAAAAATGAAAAAGTGCTATTTTAGGGAGATGTCCATCAAATTCCAACAACATATGTGTTGATTGATCAATGTGGAATATGGACACAATATATAATACTAATATAACCTGCTGTACAGGACACCAAAAGTGCGTGCTGATTTAGTCGTTTGAATGACGAAATTATTTAGATTGATAGTTATTTATTCATACAGCTATGGTGTTAGCTTCGATTGTACCTCAGACTGCTTCATTAGACCGGTGACGATAGCGATGCACAAGTACAAGATTCATGTACCGGTGGATTGATGGTACCGTTAATAAATGATTGGTCTACCATTAAAATATAGTGGTGCATCGTTAAAATATATCGATGGACCGATCAAACAAAGCGGTGCGCTGATATATTATAACGGTGGGCCGACACTAAAATAGCGGTGCACCGTCATGATAGCGGTGCACCGGTATATAATGATGCTATTGACACTAATTGTACACCATACAATTAAAGGTTGTTTGTTTTAGACAGAATGCAATGTTGAATCTTTCTTTGTGCTTTGTATATACAGATATACAGACAGTTGTGCATTTAATCACTGTCCTACAAAATGTTATGTTCTTTTAATGGTGTCCTGTATTTCCAAATGCTCCTTATGGCAGATAGTACAACAACAGTAGCGTAGTACTTTTGACTCGATGTTTGTTTTTATTTCTGGTACTTTGGGGACATAGAATTAGTAGTTTTGCTTGGAAAATAGAACACCTCTTAAACTAGGGCTGTTAAATGACAAATGAATTGAGTTCAACGCCATTTTCAACAGATGAAACTATATAAGCTGTGAAAGAAAGCTCATTTCATGTTCGTCGTTCCACAAATAAATCTGAACGAATTTGGTCCAATTCGACTTCGAATCAACAACCTGAAAGGTCAGTGATCTTTAACAAAGTCGCCTTTGTCCATATGCCACGGAGGATCCAACCTCTCTCTCTCTCTCTCTCTCTCTCTCTCTCTCTCTCTCTCTCTCTCAATAAATCTATCTTCTATCTCTCTTTCACAAATGTTCTTCTCTCTTTTGTCTCTCTTTCTTTTGTTCGTTGCAGAGTGTAAATTGTCGCACAATTTTGGAATCTTGCTGACGGAATAAACAACCCGACGATGAGAAACAAAACTCTTCGTACTTTTGCGGAAGCTTTGACGACAAAAAGACGAACATGGTTACTGCCGTTGGCATTACAGGACTTGATAAGAAAACAATGTCATCTTTATAACGAGTGTTACCAGTGAGAAGACACTGCGTTTAGAGGCCACACCATACTTTAAGGTAAGATTGTCAGAAAACACAGGTGCGGAATGCGTGATCTAGTTTCGGATCCAGGATCGAAGGGTCGTGGGTAAGATGCCTAGTCGCGGTCATAGGTTGTGATTTTTTTTTAGATCGACACTTTACCAAGATACACGTTATTACATGCATACGTATAGTTCTGGTACTACCCCGGAGGGAATCGAACGAGATTTATAAAAGTAAAATACTGATGTTAAATACTGTCAACCCTGTCTTAAGCAGTCAATGAACGCAAAATTGGCCTTTTCAGACAGGTTGTTTAATATAGGGTTAATTTGCCTTGAAAGCATAGAAATGGAAAATAGCAACTGTGGCTGCACAAGATGGATATTCAATAGAGGCGAACGTTTACACAGTATTGGCAGTATAAGATAAGTTTACAACAAAATACAATTCCTTGGCAGAACTCTCTGTCCAACATAAAAAGGGCATGGATACAAGAAATACAAGGTCAGTATGTAATTTAGATAAGACTTTATTTGTTTTTATTTATTTTCACATTATGATAATATTTCAGTTTCTTTATTAATGAAAATAAAACAACAAAAACATCAACAACTACTTCAGCAACTGTATCCAAGCCACATTACATATCAGCAGTAATTGTTCATTAATCCGGTAAAGATAGAATCTATCAATTAAGCTTGGTAGTAACTCTTTTAGATATAGTAACCACGTTTAACGGTGCTGAACGCAGCCTTGGTAACTGTCTTAATCACATGACTTGTAGAGAACTGAAAAGATGGCGTCGATGTAGTCGATGTAGTAGCACTTCGTTCGTTTGGTCAACGTTTGCGTTTAGAGAGTAAACATGTATAACGGTACTGAACGTAGCCCTGGTGCTAACCAAGTGAGATAAGATACATATCTAACATGGATTATCTCCCTTTGATTGATATTCCTGCAGACTGTAGAAACATAGAGGTGGCATACGAGCACTCTGATTGGTCGGTTGATTCAATGGAAGTTGAAACATATCACACTTTAGTAAACGCATTCAGGTGCTATGAACTGTGGGACATGCAGGACTTCTAATGATTTCGCATAAGGATATAGACTATTACCATAAAGTCAGTATACTGATGCTTGGATATACTATTATCCTTATGTCAGTATGCAGATGCTGGGATAGATCATTATTCTTAAGTCAGTATGCAGGTGCTGGGAAAGACTTTTATCCTTATGTCAGTATGCAGGTGATGGGATAGACCAGTATCCTTATGTCAGTATGCAGGTGATGGGATAGACCAGTATCCTTAAGTCAGTATGCAGGTGCTGGATTAGACTATTATCCTTATGTCAGTATACAGGTGCTGGAATAGTCTATTATCCTTATGTCTGTATGCAGTTGCTGGGATAGACCATTATCCTTATGTCAGTATGCAGGTGATGGGATAGACCAGTATCCTTATGTCAGTATGCAGGTGATGGGATAGACCAGTATCCTTATGTCAGTATGCAGGTGATGGGATAGACCAGTATCCTTATGTCAGTATGCAGGTGATGGGATAGACCAGTATCCTTAAGTCAGTATGCAGGTGCTGGATTAGACTATTATCCTTATGTCAGTATACAGGTGCTGGAATAGTCTATTATCCTTATGTCTGTATGCAGTTGCTGGATTAGACTATTATCCTTATGTCAGTATACAGGTGCTGGATTAGACTATTATCCTTATGTCAGTATACAGGTGCTGGAATAGTCTATTATCCTTATGTCAGTATACAGGTGCTGGATTAGACTATTATCCTTATGTCAGTATACAGGTGCTGGATTAGACTATTATCCTTATGTCAGTATACAGGTGCTGGAATAGACTTTCATCCTTATATCAGTATAGAGGTGCTGGGATAGATTATTATCCTTGTGTCAGGATAGAGGTGATGGGAAAGACTAGTATCCTTATGCCGGTATACAGGTGCTGGGATAGACTATTATCCTTATGTCAGTATACAGGTGCTGGAATAGACTTTCATCCTTATGTCAGTATAGAGGTGCTGGGATAGACTTGTAACCTTATGTCAGTATACAGGTGCTGCGATAGTCTTGTATCCGTCAGTCAGTATACATGTGCTGGGATATATAACAAGCCTTATATAACTATACATGTGCTGGGATAGACTTTTATCCTTATGTCATTATACATGTGCTTGTATAGATAATTAGTTTTACGTCACTATACAGTTGCTAGGATAAACTTTTATCCTATGTCAGTATACAGGTGCTGGGATAGCTAATTACTCTTATTTCACTACACAGGTGCTGGAATAGACTTGTATCCGTATGTCAGTTTATAGGTGATTGGATAGATAATTAGTTTTACGTCACTATACAGGTGCCGGGATAGACTTTTATCCTTATGTCAGTATACAGGTGCTGGGATAGATAATTAGTGTAATGTCACTATACAGGTGCTGGGATAGACTTTCATCCTTATGTCTGTATACAGGTGCTGGGATAGATAATTAGTCTTATGTCAGAATACAGGTGCTGGAATAGATAATTAGTCTTATGTCACTATACAGGTGCTGGGATAGACTTTTATTATTATGTCAGTATACAGGTGCTGGGATAGATAATTAGTCTTATGTCATTATACAGGTGCTGTGGTAGACTTTTATCCTTTTGTCAGTATACAGGTGCTGGGATAAACTTTTATCCTTTTGTCAGTATACAGGTGCTGGGATAGATAATTAGTCTTATGTCACTATACAGGTGCTGGGATAGACTTTTATCCTCATGTCAGTATACAGGTGCTGGGATAGATAATAAGTCTGATGTCAGTATACAGGTGCTGGGATAGACTTTTATCCTCATGTCAGTATACAGGTGCTGGGATTGATAATAAGTCTGATGTCAGTATACAGGTGCTGGGATAGACTTTTTTCCTTATGTCAGTATTCAGGTGCTGGGATTGACTTTAATCCTTATGTCAATATACAAGTGCTGGGATAGATAATTATAGCCTTTTGTTATTATACAGGTGCTGAGGTCAATTATTATCCTGATGAAAAAATAACATGAACGTCTTTATTTTGTAACAGCATGTAATCAAATACGTTACACGTGATCACCATAATTGCTATAAATATGTATATATATTTATTCAATTTTGTCAATATTTTTTATCTTTCGTTATAAATTATTTTAAATGTACATCAAACAAACTTCAGTCAAACACAACACCGTTCACACTTACCCGCACATTATTATCAAAACAAACATCTACAAATCAAAAATCAAACAAGAGATGTATAAGTATAACGTCACAAGCCGCTCCCTACAATTTCAAATTTCGGGCAGTTAAATTTAACTTTTTAACTTTTTTTTAAAAAAAAATGCATATAACACAAACTTTTTAGAAAATATATTTTTAGCCAATTAAGTGTATTAACAATAATCAAGTAGTATGTAAACTTTGAAATGTTGATAAAATGTTCTCTGATTTGAATAAAGTATAGAATTATATATAACATGTCTCAGAGATTGCGGCTTTTATATTGAAGTTGAGGCTCGAAGGGAAAATAATATTAATGTTAATGTATTAAACAAGTCAATATGCATTATACGCATGCATACAGTAATAAAATTATACGTTATCCATTGATAATTTAGAAAAAAAATTGAGTAATAGAAACTATGATAAAAGGGCGTATTAGCTGAAGGTAACTTAAAGAAAGAACATTTTCACAAAAGTAACAGCGGGTCATTCATTAAATAATCATGAAATACAATCTAAATTGATTCGAAACTTTAAGAAGATTGTTAATCGAAATAAATGCCTATGAGAGTTTGACAAAACAGATGATTTTTTATATAATAAAAACAGTAGCTAAAAAAACAAAAACAAAAACATCAACGGGTCATTTAATAAGGAAATCTTAAAATGCGATCTTACCTAGATTTTTTTTTCTGAATCTTTTAGAAGAAGATTGTTAATAGAAAACATCGCATTTGAGAAATTTTACAAAACAGATGGTAATTAAATTAATATAAAAAATAAGTAGGTAAAATCAAACTGAAAAAGAAAAGAAATAACACAAGGGAAATTGTGGGTCATCCATTAGACAATCCTAAAATGCAACACAATCTTTATTTATCTGAAACTTTTAGGAGATGTAGGGTGATAGAAAATATCGCTTACAAAATCTTTGAAGAAAAAAACTAATGATATTTTAATATAATTAAAAAATGCTAAAAATCTAACCCCAAAAAAGAAAAGTTATTCCACAATGGAAATAGTGGTTCATTTATTAAAGAAAATCTGAAAATGAAACGCAATCTATATTTATCTGAAACGTTGAGTTATTATTATAGAAAATATCGTTTATGAGAAATTTTGCAAAAAAAATGCTATTATCATAATAAAAAAATATAACATGTGACTAAACGTAATCCACAACGAAAACAGCGGGTCACTTATTAAGATAATTAAGAAATATAACACAGCTTTATCTTAAACTTTAAGAAAAAAATTGAGATATTAATATAATAAAAAAGCAGTGGCTATACATTTAACTAAAAAAGGAGATGAAATTCCTCAATGAAAATAGCTTGTCATTCATTAAAGAAATCCTAAATTACAATCTATTCAATATTTATCTGAAACTTTAAGAAGATGAGGTCATAGAAAATATTGCAAATGAGACATTGGAACATGTTACTGAAATAAAGAAATCCGAAAACAAAGTCAGGGAGTCAGTCATTATGAAAATTATAAAATACAACCTAGACTTATCATTAATATCTTGGGGAAAAAAGGGTAATTGAAAATAATGGTTTCGTTTTTTTTATTAAAAAAATGGAAAAAAGGAGAGATTTGAAATAAAGTGTTTTTGTAAATAATCGAAAATTCTATCTTAATGGAAAAAAAAAAAAAATACAAAAATAAAGAGAAGCTATATAAACAAGACTGTATCATTAACACATTTAGGCCAGGGTAATCTCAGTTTCACCTTTCGAGGGACAGAAAGACTTTTTCGTTAAAAGCATTTCATAAAAAAGCAAGCGTTAATTTTCAAATTAACTGAAAGGACAGAAGTGTCAACAGTTACGTTTTATAGAAATAAAAATCAAACGGACGTGAAATACTTACACATAAAAAAAAAAATAAATAAATCAATAAATAAAATTTATTTTTTTGATAGAAAAACGCAAAAAAAAAATCAATATTTTTGTGAAATATCATACAGGTTTTAAAGGGACAAAACTCATTTGAAATAAAGTTCAAATCGATTTGTGTTAAGTACTTTAAGTACGCGTTGCCATTTAAAAAAAGAAAACGTTAGTTCTTTAATGTGTATTTGCTTAAAAAATACGCTTAAATTGAATTCACTTGTTAATGCTTTCTTCAAATATGACTGAAATCTTTGAAATATTTAAGATAAATCGTCTGGATTCTAATCATAGAAGTGTACAAATTAAAGCAAAAGCAATGCAATGGTGTTTTGGAAATGAGATACAAACTGTTCTTGTATATTAATTGTATATAGGATTGTATAAAACATTTGCCATTGTCGTTGCCATTGTCGTTGTATTGTATGTCCATTTTAGAACAATTAAACAGAGACACATAGCACTGACATAGCCATCGTGACTATCTTAAGAATACAAAGGTTGACTGATTTATCAATATACTATAACAATTAAAAGCAGAAAAACTTAATAAGATTTTATCTTCCGTTCTAATCCATATTTATTCTTTAATACTGATTTGTAAGTATGTAAATTTGAATGAATAAATATGTTTCATGTAAGAACATCGGACTCGAGATCCCTCGCCACAGCCATGTGTGGTGTCATTTGGGCTTAGTTCTGCTTTTGCACAAAAATGTTTCGCAAGTGCCGATTTGTCTAAGTTGTAAGAAATTTTTTTACAACGGTGTAAAAGAAATAAGTTTAAAACCTATTCGGAAAAAAAGACGTTTTCCATTGAAAAATACATTCCGTTATTTAATTAATTATCATTTTCTTTTTTCTTCCATAAAAAATATATTATCTTTATAATTACATTTGTCAATATTTACTATTTGTTTGCTGTTGATTTATCATTTACTATTATTTATTCGTTTTTGTTTGTGTTCATTTTTCATATAAAAGTTTGCAATGCGTTTGTTTTTCTATAATTTATTTATGCACGATAATTGTACTGTTTGAAAAATGTATTAACATGAATTAGGCAAATCGATACACTTTTCCTTCTTAAATGCAAGAAAGTAATAACAAAATTAAAAAAAAAAGAAGAGGAAAAAAATGAGAAGAAAAAATGCTGAATTTAATAAACAGTCATCGATGAACTTTATTCTTTCCCATACTGACGGTACTGTTAACGAACCAATTTAAATAAGCAATCGAAAATAAAGAATGTTTATCAAAGCGAAAAAAAAAGATATTCATTTTTAATTATATTGCCATGTTGGTTTCGTTCAATGAGAACGATAACGAAAACATCACTGATATACACTTAACTGACCAGGTTACACAGGAGATAAGCACATACCTTTGGTTTTACCTTGAATATTCATGAGGATGTTAAAATCGATGCATAAGTCATTAGTTTTCGCGATTATAATTTAACTTAAAAATTAACGTTTCTGTTCGAGTGCAGTGTCGGACACCTATTGACCTTTGACGATGAAATAAAATCGTCTTATTCTTATGTGCGACACAGCCTTGGGAAAACGCATTGGATGCTTAAACATACAGAATGTGGTTATATAGTAAGATAACGTCTAAAGTTATTTCAAAGATGTTAGATGAAAAAAAAATAAATAGCCAGTTATTCATTCATATATCGTATACATCGGAAGACATACATTCGACTTTAAGCTGATACAGGATACTATAAGCCTATAAACGAATTGCTGGTGAAATGTGAAAAATTGGATGAAAGATATCATGAAGAAAAATAAAAAGATTAAAATAGTTTTACATCCCTGAGAACACGATATTATATATAATTTGTGTATTAACGATATAATTGTATAAAAGGCACGTGTTGCAATCTGATATCCAATATCCGCGTATCCTTAATAAAAATGTATGTATTTCTAAATTGACTATTAAGTCAATTTCATGAATTTATGTGAAATATAAAAAAAATCATAAATCAACTAAAATTTGATAATAAAGAAAATACGAATATCCTGCTTCCGAATTAAGTTATAATGTACATAGAACAACCTGAAATAAATGTTATTATACCTATGTCTATATATATATATTTACTTAATCACAGATATCGGAAAAGCTAAATATCATACCTAAAACTTTATCTTTTGCTTCAAGTAATGAAAAAAAGAGAAAATCTTTAACCCTCCCCGCAGACACCCACGCGTCTAGTAGACTAGAATAGATTTCTCGCACAACATATTTTGTGACGTAAAAAATAAGTCATGTGATTTCGATTTGAATTTTTAATTTGATCCGTTACGTACAGGGGTTGATCAGGATTTTAGTTTAGAGGGCTGCAACACAAAACCTGAACGGGCACACATGTGTTTTTGTTCAGTAGAAATACAGTGGATTTTAATTAAACAAAGGGGGATTTGAGGTGAAAGGCGTATTTTTTTAAAAGAGTCGATCCGCCATTGACACAGGTTTGTTTCATGAAAGAAAGAGCTCAAATGACGTTAAGCAATATGAAGTGACGTCTATTTTTAGAATGGGGATTTCGTTTCAAGGTGATCACTCCAGGCGGATTTTATTTATTGATGATAATAAGATGCTTTTTATCCATTTTAATAATTATTTTATTTTTTTAGACATTTATAGCGTTTTCTCCTGATATAATCTCTTAAAGATCGTATAACTCAAAACGCTATCAATTAAATTATGTTATATTTTACAATTTTAATAACATTAAATTGAACTTATTATGTGTTAAAATTCATTTGTTTCCCTTCATTATTTTTTTAACATACACATGAAATAAAGTGTAAGGTTTCATTTGGTGTTGAGTGTATCTAGTGTGTGAGTCGTCTAACGTAACATTTATGATCCCTACTTCTAAGTCAACTGCTAAAGTTCTGAATTTACATTAACACAACACCAGGACTTTCTTTTAAAGTCCTTGACAAAACTTATTTTTTTATTTTTTTAGATACAATTTTTGTCTGATTCAGCATAATGTTTTGAATGTTTAACTAAAAATAAATTCCAGACGTAATAGTAAAAAAAAAAAAACATTGTCGTAATAAATCACTGGCAGACGTTAATAGTATTAAACAGTGTCTTTGAATTCTCCTTTAAGTTAGTAAAGTTGTTTACTAAAGAGAGGTTAGTCAAGGTCACAAATTTATACGAAATCTTAATCACTTAACTAGGAATGAAATGTACAATTCCAAAGCTCAAAGCGTGTTTAGAAGAGATATACCTGTCATTCATGTTTCTTTAATCTCTCTCTATTTCTTGTTCCATATGTTGTTATTGAATCCGTTGTTATTGAATCCATTATTATTGAACCCGTTGAATCCGTTGTTATTGAATCCGTTATTATTGAATCCGTTGTTATTGAACCCGTTAAATCCGTTGTTATTGAATCCGTTGTTGTTGAAACCGTTGTTATTGAATCCGTTGTTGTTACCCCATCCGTTATTATTATTCATTCCGTGTATTCCGGCACCACCAATTCCAGCTCCGTGTATTCCGACACCACCAATTCCAGCTCCGTGTATTCCGGCACCACCAATTCCAGCTCCGTGTATTCCGACACCACCAATTCCAGCTCCGTGTATTCCGACACCACCAATTCCAGCTCCAAATCCGAGAGAGTCTGAAGAGCCGGAATGGCCGAAAGAGGAAATTCCACCTCCGATTCTTCTGACTCCGTAACCATCATCAAAATCATCGCCAAAAAAGTCGTCGTCACCGCCAAAGTATCCAAGTGAGCTAGATACGCCCCCGAAACCTCCAAAACTTGCACCGCCCATACTGGCCCCACCGAAACCTCCGAAACTTGCACCGCCCATACTGGCACCGCCGAATCTACCGAAATGATTTACTTTGCAAACTGGAATAAAAAAAATCACATTGGAATAATTTGTCCAAACATGTACAATATTAAAGGTTAAAGCACATAATACGCATAGTCGCCAATTTATGTATGCAAAAAGGTTTAACACAATTATGTATAAACATGTAATTAGCTATGCTGATTAGAACACAATATTTCAAGGAATGGGGAAGGCTTCAGCATAATCTATTAGTACTGCTTAGTTTTATTAGTTATAAACATGAAATGATGGTGTTAAATAAATGAACCATATAATACTTCTATCTGTAATAACTCTGTTTTAAGATATGTATATGCAGGGGTTGTAATTCGACAGTCTATAATGAGGGACGTAACAACAAATCGTGTTACCTTTTCCTTGGTGTTGATGGACTGGGACCCTCATCATCGGTACAACTGGCACCGGGATGATGGGTTTTGGTGGTGGTGGCAATCTAACTAAAACCGGCTTTGGTGGTGGTGGCAATCTAACTAAAACCGGCTTTGGTGGTGGTGGCAATCTAACTAAAACCGGCTTCGGTGGTGGTGGCACTTTCATCACGGGAATGACCGGAACTGGGATAATGGGCTTTGGGACAGGCACCACTGAAACAAATGAAATACGCTTTATTTTACTGACATTTACATATTTATGCGAGAGTCTAAAAGAAAGTTTGAACCTGTTTTTAAATTTTAATTGTTGTAATTAAAATCAATTCAACAAGTTACTGATATAAACTTGTTTTCATTATTAAAATTTATGTGTTCATTTGTCACTATGTCCATAACTCAAAGTTACAGATGTTAGACATAGTACCGGTTCTCAGCTCCGTATTCTAAAACTGAACACTTACTTATTGGTTTTGGCATTGGCATGACCGGGACAACTGGGATCGGGATAACTTGTCTGGGCTCCGGTAGAACTGGTAGCGCCTTCTTATACCCTACTCCGTACCCTCCTCCGTACCCTCCTCCGTATCCGCTTCCGTATGAAGACTTTGAGTGGGACACATACCCGGGGTGGCCGGGAATGGCCTGGGCCAAAGTGGCCACGCACAGCACCAGAGTTATAGCAGTGAAGTTCATTTTGTCTGCAAATTAAAAAAAATAATTTTTTTTATATTGTATTGTATGCACTGTATCAAGTGTCGGTTCCCACAACCTTTCTTTCATAATTTCAATATATACATTCAATAACTATACCTGTAACATATGCATTAAATATGATATTATATATTTGAAAATAGCAAATGTTGCGCACTAGTACAAATTGGCTTAAATCTGTTTCATAATGTCGTACGTAAAATAAAATAAAAACTAATATTTTACAAATATTTGTACGACAATGGATAACTTTCGGTCGAGATGATAATGTTAGATTATTGAGCAGACTTAGAACATGCCCACCTTTAATTCAATAGTTTATTTACTCAATTCATGGTATACATGACACTATGAGTAATAGCAAAAATACATACAATATACAGTAGAGGCTAATTACATATGATCAAAAACTGGATTATTGAAAAAATACTATAGTAATAATTTGGATAAATTTAATATATATATTTTTGTTGTTGCTGTTGGTTGTTGTTGTATTTTAATACCTTAAACACAATTCAATGTATTCATAATCACCCTGTGGGCACAACATAACATTTGTGCGCACAATATAACCTTTCTTTCGTAAAATACCACTCTATTAATTAATTATTTCATTAGTTAATGAATGAATGAATGAATGAATGAATGAATTCATTCATTCATTCATTCATTCATTCATTCATTCATTCTTAATTAATTAATTCATTCATTCATTTTTCCGTTTGTTCGTTCGTTCGTTCATTCATTCATTCATTCATTCGTTCATTCATTCATCCTTAATCACTCAAGAAATATAGATAAGAAACGTATTATAAACAGAAACATGTGTAACAAGATCTAAATATATGCAGATATGAACGTCGTATGTTATCCAAATTTACATATAGTTGATATCTTCGCTATTTTAGATAATTAGATTTAAAAAAGATCTCACTGAAAACATCATTAAAACGTATAAATAACACGTTTTAGTGATAGTTTGTCATTACAGTATTTAACTGTACATGCATTAAGACAAACAGAGCATGTAAATATTTTATATGTTAATTATTTACGAAAATAATCTGATGTGTGAGAATGTCTGAATACAGTTAAGATGTACCATGGATTGGACCAAACTGCTAGATACTTATAAAAGATTTCATAAATCAACATGATTCATATAACTGTTATATGTGACACTCAAAGAAAATACAAGAATCTAAGTATAATTTTTATTTAACAAAATAAATGATATACTTGTACACATATATTAGGTAAAAAATAATGTTTAAAATTTGCCTTTTATTTTATACTTCAAATATTAACTGAAACGATTTGGTTTTAAAAGAACCATTGAGCAATATAGGCATGATAAAAGTCTGGTACTTACTCGTGGATGACTCCAGAACGTTTCATGAAAGACCTTGATATTTGCCCGTTTATATATAGTCGAAAACGGAAATGTCGCGATTGCGCAATAACCTTACATCGCGTGACAACCCGGAAGTTAACCAATAAACCATTTAACGGCGGATAATTATGCAAATTTATAGACATATATGCATTCATTCATTCATGATACAACACCCACTCGCATTACATTGACAAAGGGCCGACCAGACATAGAACTATCCTCTAACTGTTGAGCGCCAAGAAAGGAAGTTTCTAGTAGCATTTTTCAAATCTTTGCTATGACTCGACTCGAACCCACGTCTTTCGCATGTAAGGTGGATGCTCTACCGCTAGACGACGCTGCAGTGTATTTGAACATGCGTTTTGTACTAATAATTTTCACACAAATTAAAAACATTTGCATAAACCGATAAAGGTACGATTGAGATGATAACGTTACTTCTAACAACTTCTTACAATTAAAATTATTATCACACATTTTAGCTCGCCGGGACGAAGTGCAAGGAGAGCTATTGCCATGACCCGGGTGTCGTCGTCGGCGTCGTCGTCGTCGTCGTCCGGAGACGAAGTTTGAAGGTTAAAATTTTGAGTTTAAGTTTAAAATATCTATGCAACCACTCTTTGGATGTGAATGACACTTTGCATGTGTGTTTACCATCATCAATGGAACACACAGATACAAGAGTCATAACTCTTGCTTGCATTTTGACACAGTTATGGCCCTTTTTGGACTTAGACACCCAGGGGAGAGCTTTGTTGTCTTCTGACAACTCTTGTTTCATCACACTTCATAACAATGTTGTTAAACAAAGCGTATCAACCAAAAGTTCGATAACCAGCTATAAAACCAAAGTTCAGACATTAATTATTATTTTAGATATAATAACCAGGTATCTCAGTAGCCGAGTGGTCTCAGGGTCACTTATCTCTCATCGCTGAAGTTGTGGAGTTCGAGCCCAAATTACTTGCGGAAATAAGATGGGTTTTACCCAGATTAACTCGGAGGTCTTTCTCCACCAATTAAACTATATCATATAATTTGTTCCAAATGGTGTCAACCCGATGGAATCATAACAAGACTTAGTTTATACTCATTAATCTCAGCTCGATTGCGATGAAAGCTCAGAGCCTATATGAACCAGTCTAGAGTCCGTTTCCTGGGTAGAACCAGTACTGAGTGTTGTTTTATGATTGGGTCACCAGATCTTGTTTACTGTTATTACTAAAAAAAGCCTCAAACAAGTTTGCAAATTATTATCCAATATTCAATAAACATGAACTCTTTCTTTATTGCAAAAATGTTTAATAAAAGTCTAGAACGTTTTATAAAGTTTGCGAAATTTTCGTTACTATTTTTACTGAGTTTGCAAAAACAGTTGATACAGTGATGCAGGTAACGATGGATTGATAATTCAATAAAGACACCATTGGTCCACCATTAAAATATAGCGGTGAATCGTTAAAATATATCAATGGACCAATCAAACAAAGCGGTGCATGGTATATTATAACGGTGTGCTTTTAACGGTACATCGTTTAAACAAAAATAGCGGTGCACCTTCATGATAGCGGTGCACCGCTATATAATGGTGCTGTTGACACTGATTGTACACCATACAATTAAAGGTTGCTTGTTTTAGACAGAAGTTAATGCAATGTTGACTCTATCTTTGTAGATTTGTATATATATATATATGTATATATATACAGACAGTTGTTAAAACACAGTAGTGCATTTAATCACTATTCTACAAAATGTTACTTTCTTTTATCGGCGTTCTGTATTTACAAATGGTCCTTATATCAGATAATACTGTCTTGCTCAGCACCAGTTGCCCATTATTTTGACTCGATGTTTGTTTTTATATTGGTACTTTGGGGACATAGAATCAGTAGTTTTGCTTGGAAAAAAGAACACCTCTTAAGCTGGCGCTGTTAACCCTTTACTTCACATAGACGCCTTTGGACACCTCTTATATTGAATGCATTAATTCACAACATATCAGCAATGAGTGAATCATGGTTATATTAACTGACAGAGTGGAAAACAGTGCAGGAAGTGTACAGATTGCTCGTTACGAGCAATCTGAACTCTTCCTGCACTGTTTTCAATGGCCTTCTGTGATTGGTGCGGGAAAACACGTATCTATGGAGTAAAGGGTTAAATAATAAATGCATTCAGTTAAACGCCATTTTCAACAAGATGACACTATGTAAGTTGTGAAAGTAAACTCATTTATGCTCGTCCTTTTACAAATAAATCTGAACGAATTTGGCGCAATCTCACTTCGAATGAACAACCTGAAATGTTAGTGATCTTAAACAACGCCGTTTTTGTCCCTGCGCCACAGAGAACCCAATCCTCCATCTCTCTCTCTCTCTCTCTCTCTCTCTCTCTCTCTCTCTCTCTCAATATATATATATTCTTTCTCTCTTTCACACATGTCTTTCTCTCGTTTGTCTCCTTTTCTTTCTTTTGTTGGAATCTTGCGGACAGAATAAAGAATCCGACGATGAGAAACAAAACTCTTCGCGCTTTTGCGGTAGCTTTAATTACAAAAATACGAACATGGTCATTGTCCTTGGAATTACAGCAAGTGATAAGAAAACATATGTCATCTATGTAATGAGTATTATCAGTGAGAAAACACTGCGTTTAGAGGTCATACAAGAGTGTCTAAGTAATAACGAGCGAAACTCCCGTTCTCTTGTAACAATTGGGGGAAATAAATAGATTCTTTATACATGTAAAATCTATGTTAAAATGGAAACTTCACAACAAACTTTAAGGTAAGATTGTCAGAAAACACAGTTGCGGAATGCGTGATCTAGTTTCGGATCCAGGATCGAAGGCTCGTGGATTAGATGCCTTGTCCGGTCATAGGTTGTGTTTTTTTTAAAAAGATACACTTTATTTATAGTTCTGGTACTATACCGGAGGGAATCGAACGAGATGTAAAAGTTGTAAAAATTTGTTTTATAGTTGATGTTAAAAACTGTCAACCCTGTCTTAAGCCGTCAGTGAACGCAAAATTGGCTTTTTTCAGACAGACTGTTTAATATAGGGTTAATTCACTCTGAAAGCATATAAATAGAAAATAGCAACTATGGCTGCACAAGATGGATATTCAACAGAGGTGACCGTGTACACAGTATTGGCAGTATAAAATAAGTTTACAACAATATACAATTCCTTGGCAGAACTCTCTGTCCAACATAAAAAGGGTATGGAACCAAGAAATACAAGGTCATTATGTAATTTAGATAATATTGTATTTGTTTTTTGTTTCTTTTCATATTATGATATGTTTCAGTTTCTGCACAGATGAATGAAAATAAAACAACAAAAACTTCAACATCTAAAACAGCAATAACAACTTTATCCCAGCCATATTACATATCAGTATTAAATATTCATTACTCCGAGAGACAGAATGTAGCCATTAAACTTGGTTCAATGTCAGAAATGATTAAAACCAACAAGCATGTACATGTATATACATAGTTCACAAATATTGCAAAAATGTTTAATAAAAGTCTAGTACGTTTTATTAAGTTTGCGAAATTTTCGTTACTATTTTTACTGAATTTGCCAAAAAAAGTTTCATTGACATTTTCTTGTTGACTGAACAAATCCTAATATTCCGTATGTTATTTACAATTTTCTCTCAAATTGCATTACAAGACTTTCTATCATATATGAAGGAAACGCTGCCGCTCTCAAAACGTGAAGAAGAAGCCTAGACGAAAACAGAGGGGATCATCGCAAAAGTTATTGGAGATCTTAAAAAATGAAAAAGTGCTATTCAATGGAGAAGACCATCAAATTCCTACAACATATGTGTTGATTGATCAATGTGGTATATGAAAAAAACATATAATACTAACATAACCTGTTGTACAGGACACCAAAAGTGCGTGCTGATTTAGTCGTTTGAATGACGAAATTATTTAGATGGATAGTTATTTATTTATACAGCTATGCTGCTAGCTTCGATTGAACCTCAGGCTGTTTTATCAGACTGCTGACGATAGCGGTGCACAAATATTAGATACATGTAATGGTGGATTGATCAATCAATAACGTAACCTTGGTCCACCATTAAAATATCGCGGTGAATCGTTAAAATATATCGATGGACATATCAAGCAGCGGTGCACTGATATATTATAACGGTGGGCCGACACTTTTAACGGTACATTGTTTAAACAAAAATAGCGGTGCACCGTCATGATAGCGGTGCACCGGTAAATAATGTTGCTTTTGACACTGATTTTATAGGTGTAACCCCACCATTGATTTTTGTTCTTTATTCTATAGTAAATAATAAAAGTTTGAAGGCTTGTCATTCATAGAGGGTCCCAAATGAAAGAAGTGAAACCTACATTTTACTGTTTGTCAACCTCTGTACTATCAAAATATGAGGAGAAAAGTAGGGGTCATGTGTCATATAAGAGATTTTTTTTCTGCTCAGTGTGTACACTGGTGACAAAGTGAAAGTAGACTTCCGAAATCATGAATTCATACCCCAATTTCCAAGCATCATTTTTTTTCTAAATTCACAATTCAAACATGACAATGCTATCAAAATAATCAAAATACATCAATAATGCCATTCAAATAAAAAAATGAGCATTAAAATAAGGAAAATGCATTTTTAAGGAAGAAGAATTGAGGATTATTTATAACCGCCATTATGCGACTACCACACTGAAGCACTTCCTTTTCGCAATGGTGGCACTATGCCTACACCATACACTCAAAGGTTGCTTCTTTTAGACAGAAGTTAATGCAATGTTGACTCTATCTTTGTAGATTAGTATATACATATATACAGACAGTTGTTAAAAACACAGTAGTGCATTTAATCACTGTTCTACAAAATGTTACTTTCTTTTATTGGCGTTCTGTATTTACAAATGGTCCTTATATCAGATAGTACTGTCTTTCACAACACCAGTTGCCCATTATTTTGACTCGATGTTTGTTTTTATTTCTGGTACTTTGGGGACATAGAATCAGTAGTTTTGCTTGGAAAATAGAACACCTCTTAAGCTGGGGCTGTTAAATGATAAATGCATTCAGTTAAACGCAATTTTCAACAAGACGACACTATGTAAACTGTGAAAGTTAGCTCAATTATGCTCGTCCTTCACAAATAAATCTGAACGAATTTGGTGTAATCTGACTTCGAATCAACAACCTGAAAGGTTAGTGATCTTTAACAATGCCGCTTTTGTCTATATGCCAGGGAGGATTAAACCTCTCTCTCTCTCTCTCTCTCTCTCTCTCTCTCTCTCTCTTTATATATATATATATATATATATATCTTCTTTCTCTCTTTCACACATGTCTTTCTCATTTTTGTCTCTCTGTATTTCTTTTGTCGGAATATTGCATACAGAAGAACCCGACGATGAGAAACAAAACTCTTCGCACTTTTGCGGTTGCTTTAATTACAAAAATACGAACATAATCACTGTCCATTGAATTACAGCAGGTGATAAAAATATGTAATCTATGTAATGATTGTTACAGTGAGACGACACTGCGTTTAGAGGTTATACCAAAGTGTCTTAGTAATAACGAGCGAAACTCCCGTTCTCTTCTAACACTTAGGGAACATATATAAATACTTCATACATGTAAAATCTGTGTTAAAACGGAATCTTCACAACAAACTTTAAGGTAAGATTGTCAGAAAACACAGGTGCGGAATGCGTGATCGAGTTTCGGATCCAGGATTGAAGTATCGTGGGTTAGATGCCTTGAAAAATGAAAAAAAGTGCTATTAAAGGGAGATGTCCATCAAATTCCTACATCATGTGTGTTGATTGATCAATGTGGTATATGAACAAAATATATACAATACTAATATAACCTTTTGTACAGGAAACCAAAAGTGCGTGCTAATTTAGTCGTTTGAATGACTAGATTATATAGATGGATAGTTATGTATTTATACAGCTATGCTGCAAGTTTCATTAGACTGATGACGATAGCGATGCACAAATTTTAGATACATGTAACTATTGATTGATAAATCAATAACGTGGCTATTGGTCCACCATTAAAATATAGCGGTGCATCGCTAAAATATATCGATGGACATATTAAACAGAGCGGTGCACTGATATATTATAACGGTTGGCCGACACTTTTAACGGTGCATCATTTAAACAAAAATAGCGGTGCACCGTCATGATAGCAGTGCACCGGTATATAATGGTGATTTTGACACTGATTGTACACCATACAATTAAAATGTTGCATGTTTTAGACAGAAGTTAATGCAATGTTGACTCTATCTTTGTAGATTTGCATATACATATATACAGACAGTTGTTAAAAACACAGTAGTGCATTTAATCACTGTTACACAAAATGTTACTTTCTTTTCATGGCGTTTTGTATTTACAAATGGTCCTTATATCAGATAGTACTCTGAAAGCATAGAAATGGAAAATAGCAAATGTGGCTGCTCAAGACGGATATTCAATAGAGGTGACCGTGTACACAGTATTGGCAGTATAATATAAGTTTACAACAATATACAATTCCTTGGCAGAACTCTCTGTCCAACATGAAAAGGGCATGGATACAAGAAATACAAGGTCATTATGTAATTTAGATAAGATTTTATTTGTTTTTGTTTCTTTTCATATTATGATAATGTTTCAGTTTCGTCACACATGAATGAAAATAAAACAACAAAAACATCAACAACTAAAACAGCAACAACAACTTTATCCCAGCCACATTACATATCAGTATTAAATGTTCATTGATCCGGTAGGTAAAGTGTAGCCATTAAGCTTGGTTCAATGTCAGAAATGATTACAACAAACCAGCATGTACATGTATATACATAATACACAAATATATGTTTGTATAATGATACTAGTAATAATGAAAATAAAAAAGCAACGTTTTCATTCACTAGACTAAGAACCTTATTTCCTATACCAAAGAAAGACAATTCATAAGTCAGTTGTTTTTATCTGGTACAATATTGACTTGAAATGGTTTTAATTAACTGACTTGCACCACTGGGTGGTAACTTTCATAGCAGAAGTCATCTGCACGATTTATTCGCGTTATACGTGTGCTAACAGAGCAAAGCACACACCTCTGAGAGCTGCCAGGACTGCGTTTAAACGTTTACTTACATTAGCTAACATATTTTTTCCGGACACCGGCCCAACCTCAAATAAGCGTAAAATACGTGATAATTTTAGGGGATCAGGACCAACGCAGACCTGTTTATTGTTTAATCACGTGACTTGTAGAGAAATGAAGGGACAGCGTCGATGTGGTCGATCAAGGAATTTAAGAGAAATTCCTTGAGTCGATGTAGTAACTTTTCGTTCGTTTTGTTACCCTTTGCGTTTATAAACAGAGTAAATGTGTTTAACGGTGCTGAACGTAGTCCTGTTAACTGTGTTAATCGAGTTAAATAACATACATATCTAGTGTGGATTATCTTATATTATATACAAGCACTCTGATTAGTCGGTGTATCCGTATGTCAGTATACAGGTGCTGGGAGAGATAATTATCCTTATGTCAGTATACTGGTACTGGGATAGATAATTATCCTTATGCCATTATACAGGTTTTTGGATGAATAATTAGCCTTATATCACTATACAGGTGCGGGGGTAGATTATCATCTTGATGAAAAAAATACCATGAACGTCTTTATTTTGTAACAGCATGAAATCAAATACGTTACACGTGATTACCATAAATTGCTATAAATATGTATATATATTCAATTTTGTCAATATTTTTCTATCTTTCGTTATAAATTACTTTAAATGTACATCAAACAAACGTAAATAAAACAGAAAAAATACAAATGTGCTATCTTATGATCCGTCAATAACATACAAAATACACACAAATCCGATTTGAAACATACATCCAAGTGCAATCTTTGTCACATGTGTTCCTTACACATAACCGTTCAAGCTTACCTGCACATTATTATCAAAACAAACATCTACAAATCAAAAATCAAACAAGACATGTATAGGCATAGTGCCACCATTGCAAAAAGGAAGTGCTTCCGTGGGGTAGTCGCATAATGGCGGTTATAAATAATCCTCAGTTCTTCTTCTTTAAAAATGCATTTTCCTTATTTTAATGCTCATTGTTTTATTTGAATGGCATTATTGATGTATTTTGGACATTTTGATAGCATTGTCATGTTTGAATTGTGAACTTAGAAAAAAAAATGATGCTTGGAAATTGGGGTATGTATTCATGATTTCGGAAGTCTACTTTCACTTTGTCACCAGTGTACACACTGAGCAAAAAAAAAATCTCTTATATGACACATGACCCCTACGTTTCTCATCATATTTTGATAGTGCAGAGGTTGACAAACAGTAAAATGTAGGTTTCACTTCTTTCATTTGGGACTCTCTATGAATGACAAGCCTTCAAACTTTTATTATTTACTATAGAATAAAGAACAAAAATCAATGGTGGGGTTACACCTATAGGTATAACGTCACAAGCCGCTCCATAGAATTTCAAATTGTGGGCAGTTAGAATTTAACTTTTTAACTTTTTTTTTTAAAAAAAAAATATGCATATAACACAAACTTTTTAGAAATGATATTTTTGCCAATTAAATATATTAACAATAATCTAGTAGCATGTAAAATTATAACAAAACAATTCAGTGGTGACTTTGAAATGTTGATAAAATGTTCTCTGATTTGAATAAAGTATAGAATTATATATAACATGTCTCAGAGCTTGCGGCTTTTATATTGCAGTTGGAGCTCGAAGGAAAAATAATATGAAGATAAAGGTATTAAACATATACACATGCATACATTAATAAAATTATACGTTATCCATTGATAATTTAGATAAGAATTGTGTAATAGAAACTATGATAAAGGGGCTAATTAGCTAAACGTAACTTAAAGAAAGAACATTTTCACAAAGGAAACAGCGGGTCATTCATTGAGTAGTCATGAAATACAATCTCGATTGATTGGAAACTTTAAAAAGATTGGTAATAGAAAGAAAATGCCTATGAGAGTTTGACAAAGCGGATGATGTTTCAATATAATAAAAATAGTAGCTAAAAAACAAAAAAAAAAACAATGGGTCATTTAATAAGAAAATCTTAAAATGCAATCCAATTTAAAATTTTTTCTGAAACTTTTAGAAGAAGATTAGTTATAGAAAACATAGTCTTTGATTTTACAAAACAGATGGTAATTATATTAATATAAGAAAATTAAAAGCCAAAAATCTTTTTAAGAACAGAAAGGATATTCCACAATGGAAATTGTGGGTCATCCATTAAGTAAATCGTAAAATGCAACCCAATCTATATCTATCTGCAACTTTTAAAAGATGGTGGGTGATAGAAAATATCACCTACGAGAAAGTTTGAGAAAAAAATGATTATAATTAAAAAATGCTAAAATCTAACAAAGAAAGAAAAGTAATTCCACGATGAAAACAGTGGTTTATTCATTAAAACATTCTTAAAATGCAACCCAATCTAAATCTATCTGCAACTTTTAGAAGATGTTGGGTGATAGAAAATATCGCCTACGAGAAAGTTTGAGAAAAAAATGATGATATTTTAATATATCAAATAAAGGGTTAAAATCTATCAAAAAACAAAAGAAACGAAATTCAACAATGGCAACAGTGGTTCATTCATTAAAGAAAATTTTAAAATGAAACACAATCTAGATTTATCTGAAACTTTTAGTTCTTTTAATAGAAAGTATCACCTACGAGAAATTTGAGATAAAAAATGATGATATTTTGATATAATTAAACAAATACTAAAAATCTAACAAAAAAAAGAGAAAAGTAATTCCACAATGGCAACAGTGGTTCATTCATTAAATAAAATCTTAAAATGAAACACAATCTAGATTTATCTGAAACTTTTAGTTCTTTAAATAGAAAAAATATCGTCTTGAGAAAATTGGCAAAACAATTAATATATCATAATAAAAAACTTATAAACCTAAACATGTGACTAACAATAAAAAAAAAACACAATGAAAACAGCTGGTCAGTTATTAAGGATGTTACGAAATACAAAGAAGATACATAGAAGATGATGGGTGATATAAAAAATATCGCCTACGAGAAATTGGGGGGGGGGGGGGGGCGGGGGGAGGGAATGATGATATTTTAATATAATTAAAAAATGCTAAAAATCTAACAAAATATAAGAAGTAATTCCATTATGAAAACGTGGTTCATTTATTAAAGAAAATCTTAAAATGAAACACAATCTAGTTTTATCTGAATCTTTTAGTTATTTCAATAGAAATATCGTCTATGAGAAATTTGGCAAACCAATTGAAATATCATAATAAAAAACGTATAAAGCTAAACATGTGACTAGAAAAATCCACAGTGATTTTACAGCGGATCACTTATTAAGAAAATCTCAAAATACAACCCAGATTTATTTTAAACTTGAAGAAAAAAATGTAAGATATTGATATAAGAAAAACGCAGTAGCTATACATTTAACTAAAAAAAATAGAAATTCCACAATGGACATAGCGTGTGATTCATTAAAAAAATCTTAAAATCCAATCCAGTCTATATTTATCTGATACTTTAAGATGATGAGGTCATAGAAAATATCGCATAAAAGATATCTGGAAG
Source organism: Panopea generosa (assembly GCA_029582155.1). Lineage (NCBI taxonomy): Eukaryota > Metazoa > Mollusca > Bivalvia > Adapedonta > Hiatellidae > Panopea > Panopea generosa. The sequence goes on from CM055897.1 coordinate 16,588,974, forward strand.
AAAATGATGCTAAATTATAAAAAAAACAAAACTTTAATAGCTTAAGATGTAACTAAAATAAAGAAATCCGAAAATCAAAAAAGCAAGTCAGTCATTATGAAAATTATAAAATACAACCTAGATTAATTATTAAAAACTTGAGAAAAAGCTGTAATTGAAAATAATGTGTCTGTCTTTTTTTAAATTAAAAATTGGAAAAAGGAGAGATTTGAAGAAAAAAAAGTTGTAAAAAATCTTAATTGAAAAATATTGTTTTAAATAATAAAAAGCGGCTATATAAACAGGACTGTATTATTTATACTTTTAGGCCAGAGTAATTTCAGTTTCACTTTTCCAGGGACAGAAAAACCTTTTTGTGAAAAGCAGTTTATGAAAAAAAAACAAGTGGTAATTTTAAAATAAATTTAAAGGAGAGGAGTGGCAACTGTTACGTTTTATAGAAATGAACATCAAACAGATGTAATATTCTTACACTTTTTAATATCAAAAAAAAAAAACACAAAAAAAAGCATGAAAAAAAGATTGTTTTAATAAAAAAAAACTAAAAAAAAAAAATCAATATTTTTGTGAAATTTCATACAGGTTTTAATGGGACAAAAATCATTTAAAATAAAGTTCCAATCGATATGTGTTTAACGTACGCTTTAAAAAAATAAAACATTACTTCTTTAATGTCTCTTTGCTTAAAAATACGCTTCATTCACTTATTAATGCTTTCTTTAAATATAATTGATCTTTTTGAAATTTTTGAAACTAATCGTCCGGATTCAAATTATATTTGTGTACAAATTTAAACTAAAGCAATGAAATGGCGATTTTGAAATCAAGAAAAAGGCTGTTCTTTTATATTAACTGTATATAGGATTGTATAAAACATTTCCCGTTGTCGTAGTATTACTTTTATATAGCAAAGCTATCGTCCACTTCCGAACAATTGAGCAGAGACACATAACACTTACATAGCCATCGTGACTATCTTAAGATTACAAATGTTGACTGATTTATCAATATATTTTAAGAATTTAGAAATTAAAAAAATATAAAAGCAGCTTAAGGCACGTTTTTTTGAAATGTATAACAAATAATGCTGCAATGAGTGTATCTGAAATGCCTGTAGCTTTCGTTCAATGAGTGCGACCACTAAAAGATCACTGATGTACACCAGATCAAGTTACACAAGAGGTCAGCACGTAGCTTCGGTATTACCTGGAATATTCAACGGGATGTTAAAATCGATTAATAAGTCATTAGTTTTCGCGATTATAAATTAACTTCAAAATGAAGGTTTTTGTTTGAGTTGATACAGGATATTATAACCCATGAAAAGCAATATTCTGGTGAAATGTGAAAAAAAATGGGGAAAAGATATCATGAAGAAGAATAAAAAGAATAAAATAGTTTGACATCAATGGGAACACGATATTATATATAAACTAATAATTTGCGACTAACGATATAATTGTATTAAAGCTACGTGTGACAATCTGATATTCGATATCTGCGTGTCCTTTTAAAAATGAAAAAATAAAAAAAAAACTTCTTAATGAAAAAAAAGTCAATTTCATGAATTAAGGTGAAATTCCAAAAAAAAAAAAGAAAATCATCAATCAAGAAAAAATTAATAACTAAGAAAAACTTTATCATTTGCTTCAAGTAGTGTAAAAAACCGGAGAAAACTCTTTAACCACCACCCCCAACCACACGCACCTAGGAGACTAAAATAGATAGTCGCTTTAAAGTGCAACATATTTTGTTACCTATAAAATAAGTCAAGTGATTTAATTTTGATTTCAATTTGATCCTTTATGTACAGGGGCGGATCAGGATTTTAGTTTAGAGGGGCGCAAAACAAAACCCGAACGGGCACACATGTTTTTTTATAGTTGGATATGGCGTATCTTTTTTAAAGATCCGCCATTGATACAGGCTTGCACGTACTAAAAATTGTTTCATCTTAGAAAGAGTTCGAATGACGTTAAGCAGTACGAAGTGATGTCTATCTTTAGAATGGGGATTTCGTTTTAAGGTTACCACTTCAATTTAGATATCGATTTGGTCACGTTTTGGTGGATTTGACATTCCAAACCCATTCGGAGTTTATTCATTAATGATAATTAGATGCTTTTTATCCATTATATTAATTATTTCAATTTTAAGACATTTATAGCAATTTCTCCTGATATACTCTCCGTAAGATCATATAGATCAAAACGCTATAAATGACCTTTTGTAATATTTTGCTATGTTATCAACAATAAATTGATCTTCTTGTGTGTAAAAATTCATTTATTTCCTTTCATTAATTTTTGACATACACATGCAATAATAAGTGCAAGGTTACTTTTGGTGTTGAGTGTATTTAAAAAGTGTTAGTCGTCCTATATGTAACATATATGATCCCTACTTCTAACTAAGTCAACTGCTAATATTCTGAATTTACATTAACAAAAACAAGGTCGTATAAAGTCCGTGACAAATATTACTTATTTATCTTTTTTTAGATACAATTTTGTCCGATTCAGCTATTGTTTAAAATGCTTTTAATGTTTTTAATAAAAACAAATTAATTCCAGACGTTATAGTAACAAAAAACAACAACACTGTCGTAATGAACTACCGACAGACGTTAATAGTATTAAACAGTGTCTTTGAATTCTCCTTTAAGTTAGTAAAGTTGTTTACTAAAGAGAGGTTAATCAAGGTCACAAATTTATACGAAATCTTAATCACTTAACTAGGAATGAAATGTACAATTTCAAAGCTCAAAGCGTGTTTAGAAGAGATATACCTGTCATTCATGTTTCTTTAATCTCTCTCTCTATTTCTTGTTCCATATGTTGTTATTGAATCCGTTGTTGTTGAATCCGTTGTTGTTGAACCCGTTGAATCCGTTATTACTGAATCCGTTGTCGTTGAATCCGTTGTTATTGAATCCGTTGTTATTGAATCCGTTGTTATTGAATCCATTATTATTGAACCCGTTGTTATTGAATCCGTTGTTATTGAACCCGTTGTTATTAAATCCGTTGTTATTGAATCCGTTGTTGTTACCCCATCCGTTATTATTATTCATTCCGTATATTCCGGCACCACCAATTCCAGCTCCGTGTATTCCGACACCACCGATTCCAGCTCCGTGTATTCCGGCACCACCAATTCCAGCTCCGTGTATTCCGACACCACCAATTCCAGCTCCGAATCCGTGAGAGCCTGAAGAGCCGGAATGGCCGAAAGAGGAAATTCCACCTCCGATTCTTCCGACTCCGTAACCATCATCGAAATCATCGCCAAAAAAGTCGTCGTCACCGCCAAAGTATCCAAGTGAGCTAGATACGCCCCCGAAACCTCCGAAACTTGCACCGCCCATACTGGCCCCGCCAAATCCACCGAAATGATTTACTTTGCAAACTGGAATAAAAAGATCACATTGGAATAATTTGTCCGAAACATGTATAATATCAAAGGTTAACGCACATAATACGCATAGTCGCCAATTTATGTTTATAAAAATGTTTAACATATGTATAAACATGTAATTAGCTATGCTGATTAGAACACAATAGTTCAAGGAGTGTGGAAGGCTTAAGCATAGTCTATTAGTAATGTAGTTTTATTAGTTATAAGAATGGAATGATGGTGTAAAATAAATGAACCGTATAATACTTCTATCTGTAATAACTCCGTATTAAGATATGTATATGCAGGGGTTGTAATTCGACAGTCTATAATGAGGGACGTAACAACAAATCGTGTTACCTTTTCCTTGGTGTTGATGAACTGGGACCCTCATCATCGGTACAACTGGCACCGGGATGATGGGTTTTGGTGGTGGTGGCAATCTAACTAAAACTGGCTTTGGTGGTGGTGGCAATCTAACAAAAACCGGCTTTGGTGGTGGTGGCAATCTAACTAAAACTGGCTTTGGTGGTGGTGGCAATCTAACTAAAACCGGCTTTGGTGGTGGTGGCAATCTAACTAAAACTGGCTTTGGTGGTGGTGGCAATCTAACAAAAACCGGCTTTGGTGGTGGTGGCAATCTCACTAAAACCGGCTTAGGTGGTGGTGGCACTTTCATCACGGGAATGACCGGAACTGGGATAAT
>CM055897.1:17198075-17373075 GCA_029582155.1 Panopea generosa
ACAAAATGTAACCACATCCTCATAATGCAAGAGATAAGTTTTTATGTCCATATGGGATTTTAATTTTGAGATTTTTCCTGTATCATTTGGTTTGTAACTATGTCAAATGACAACTGAATTACTTTAAATATCCAAAACATCTCAAATCGGATAATTTTGGGGAGCAATGTAAATATATGGACTGAATTTGTTATAAAGGTAAGAACAATTAAAACCATTGATGCTTCCAATGCCATGTGAAATATTTTTGTATTATATTATCTAAAAATTACCATGACTAGTATTCATAATATTTGTGAAATGTTATCTTACAAATTTGAATTAACTTTACATTTTATATCCTGAACATTCCAGTGGGTGTATCTTCCTATAGGCATGTGCCTACACTTTTTTCCCCCTGAGAAATTGAAAAAAAAAAATGCAATAAAAATTGGACCCTGCCGTTACTTCATTTTTCCCTTAATAAAAGTGAGCAAACCTAAAAACATAACATTAATTTGGTTATAAAACAGTGAATTCAATGGCAACATTAAGAATAACCAGGCCCCTAGAAACATAAGATATATATATATATATGCCAAAATGTATCTATGACAGTCCAGCTGGAATATTTTTAGGTGTGGGAGCATGCCCCCAGAAGCCAATACAACAGTCCCTACACATCATTTTCAGCCAAACTACACCCCTGCTTTCGTACAATTTTTCATATCATTTATACAATAATTCATTCCATCAGAGTCATTAAGTCATTCTAGATGTTTCCAAAACATCTCCTTAAATTAGCAATAATGGATTAGTCCGAACTGTTTTTAGATTTAGAGGTGAAACAGGATGCAGTTAACCAACTATAGATCAATTAGCGAAAATTACATTGCTGGAAGGTATATTTCACATCTTAGCTTGTCAATTCATGACCTATTTGCTAAGTTGGAACAAATGCGGGGCATACACTTTGGTGACCTTAATGAGCTGGAACATGCTGTGGCTAACCATGTACAACATATCAGCTTGCATTGCCTCGCAACGGATGTTATCAAGTTACCTGCACATTGGAGAAGTGTCATTGAAAAGAAGGGATGCTAAAATGAAGGAATGTAACTACTAGGTTAGTCTGTCATAAATATTTATTCAGTCTTAACTTGTCTCACTAAATACTGGTACAACTGGCAGAAAATATCTAGACCAATTTTTAAAATCTGAAATTCAATAAAAACCAGTCTATAAAGGAAAAATCAGTCCAAAACCGACAAAACTGGTGATGTGAGAAGTCTTGCCAATAAAAGATGTTTTAAATAAACAATAAGTTTTTGTCAATTTATTAAATTTGGAATTAAATGTTCAGGTAGCTTAATATGCTTTTTTAAAAATAAAATTTCATTTTAATTTAAATTTGTTCAAGATATTCTAAAGAAGCCATATGCTAACCTATGCATATATACAAACCTCATTTTGACATATTGCATGTACTGGTCTAGAATGGACATCTGGCACTGATCTCACCTTCTGGCCGACATTCATATCATAGACCTGTATGGATTTGTTACTACCCGCACAAATCATAATATCTGACATCATGATGTAAGGAAATTTCGTTTGTTTGAAGTGTGCCATGTCATTGTCAACACGTTATATAGCTTTATTACATGTAGCAGAGAAACTTTATACATTAACTTAAAATGCATATATACAAATCTGAGCAGAACCACATGTAAATGACACTAATCCAACTTATAATGCTCAGACCAATCTCGGTTTGGCTGAGAGAAATGCAATGTGGGAAATGACATGGAAACTTCAGACATACTATTGTAGAAAGTATAATAACAGACTTAATTAGTCCAAAATGGCTGTCACATAGTCAACCTTGATAAGGCCATAATAAATTAATTGCTAGAATATCCTCCCTAAATGCCTCCTAATTTTCATGCCACCCCAACCCTTTTTATTTTCATAAAAAAATAAAAATAAATAAATAAATAATAAATAAAATCCTTCTCCACTCCCCCTTTTAAAGAAAAATTTGGATGAGAATTTAGCAATTATTTACAATGGCCCAATACAATTTACTTTCAGCACAACTAATCTTCAACAAGCCGTGTGAACCATGGTTGTACCTATAAAACAGAAACACCTTGTCAACTCCATATATCATCTATCAATGAAACATGCAACAATTTAACCCTTTACTCCATAGATACATGTTTCCCTGCACTTATCACAGAATGCCTTTGAAAACAGTGCAGCACTTCCTGCACTGTTTTCCACTCTGTCAGTAAATATAAACATAATTCACTCATTGCTGATACGTGGTGAATTAATGCTTTCAATATTAAAGGTGTCCAAAGGCTTCTATATGAAGTAAAGGGTTAAAAAACGATGTTTGGAAATGATTCTTAAAATTGGCATTTACATGGTAGCAAAGTGTACTTGTATGTATATAATTGGTCAGGCTTGATTTGTAATATATGTTAGTGTTTAACAAACCACATGTATTTTATTCTACTCATGTGCATGCTTATGTAATAACAATTAAAACATCATAGAAACAGCAAAACACATAAAGCTATGTGCCATTTCTCTAAGATACATGTATGCTTAACAACTGATGATAGGTAACGCGTCTGACTATCAATTCAGGGGTCATCAGTTTGAATCCCTACCTGGCAACAGTCTCCATGATGCTTGGTATACGACATTTGTCTCATTATCATTCGTCTCTCACCACTGGTTCAAGTGGGAAAGCTATATGTTACTTGTGGAGATTGGGTCTGCTCGAGTACTGATTTATATTTCAGGATCCCAGGAAACAGTGGTTAGGTTAAGTGATCGTCTGTTAGCTCTCGATGGCATAAAAATGACACTAAATATTCAATCAATCAATCATTAACAACTGATGAATAATTAATAAATGCTACACTGCATGTAATCTGTTTTCTGTTGTCTAATATCAAATATTTAATAATCAAGATGTTTACAATTATAACAGCAATATCTACAAAATGGTGATTGATAATGAAGACCAAGTTTTAAACAAACCTACACATATAACCTATACCATTAAAAGCATTACCATTACTTTCTCAGTTTCATCATCATACTGTAAGAAGTCGGAGTTTTTTAGTCCTTATAAAATAATAACTCCCCACCAGACAATACACATCAAAATGTTTTTCAGGCTACCCAGCACATCTGAACCATTCTTAGCATACATGTATATTATTGTAGTTCGGTCAAATACAATTTAGACATGCTCTTATAGAAATACTGTCAAAGTGGGGCAGTAGTACAGTGAGAGATCATTGGTCACTTTAGCCAAAGGTCATAGGTTCAATTCCAAGTTCAATCAGATGACCTCTAAAAATCACACTTAAGTACTGGTTCAGCTCCGGAACTAACTTTAGAGTGGTCCATATAATCTACATGTTTATTTTGGGAAATGAAACAATTATACTAAAGAAAATAAATTAAAGTAACATCTTCAAAAATCTAAATTTAAATATATTTACGACTGAAAAGATACAAGAGTAGAAACTGTTAATTGCAGACAGGGCAGACATTTGCTGTGCCTCAATCGCCCACTGTTGTACCAGCTTGTATTTACTTTGACATAAATACCTGCAATATAAAAGGTCAACATTAGTAACTCTCTTGCAAGTTAAAGAACTATATGTTTATGTCATGGACTGAGCTGGAGCTTTATAAACATCCAAGAACAAGCTGTATTTTAGATTGTACAACTGAACAGGTTACATGAGCACTTTTCAAATATCTATCATTTAAAGAAAAATTAACAGCCTGTAATTCAAATATATCTAATAATAGTTAATCATTTATTCTGTCAACATGTTGTATGCTTGTGGGGGGTGGAAACAAATCTGATATGTAATAAACTATTGAAAACTCTTTTACATGGTTCTAAATAAAAAATGAATTCTCTTTATTGACAGACTGTGTTGCGTAACACCTGATTGTTTAGGTTTTCTTTTTTGATGCTATTCAAAACACAAGTTGAGCTATTGGATAATACAGAACTTTTGAAAAAATACTGATGACAATATTCATTTCAGTTCCAGACAGAGATCATGTATTCAAAATGTTACAGGCATCTACATGTACTCTGACTGTACAAGCAGGTTTATCGGAGTAGCAAAACAAAGCATTGCATTTCACACAAACATTAGTGTTTAACCTCATTTGACAACCAATGTTTTAGCTTCAATTTTCACAATTGTGTCGCTCTTATTTGCTAAAACAGCCTATAAAATAATTTAATTATTAAGTTTGTTCTTAATTATAAAGGAGTTTGTCATCACTGTGCATGTGTGAATAGCATTGCACAGACTCCGCCCTTGATTCAATTCTGAACGAGTCATGTACAAACTGTGCTTAGAAACAGACTAAGCAAACATCAGCTTTAAAGTGTCAATCATATCAGCTTTCATCCTAATTCCACCTGGAGTCAGTCAAATGACGCCAAACTGTTAGTCAAATGACATTTAACACTAAAGCCAGTTAGAGTTAGAAAATTTTAACAATTAAGAAACCCTGGTCTCTCCCTTTTGGTTTCTTGATTGTTAATTTTTTACAAAATGAACACTAACTATTATCTAAAGTTTAAATGGATTTGGCATTCAAAAAAGTCTAGTACCAACTGAATTGTTGTTTAAAATAATTAAAATGTGTTGTTGTAACTCTCACCTTTTAATTTCATTTTTACAGGTATCAATGTAGTATTTGTATAGATAAACAGTGTTTCCAGAACACAAAAGTATAAATTTATCCATATAATAAAATTGGGCACAATGAACCTCCCTGCTGAACTTCTTGTTTGTCTGAAAACAAAATACATATACTGAGTAGGGAACTTGTGACACTCCATCCTGTAATGGGTACTCTACAGGGAAAAAAAGACACAAGTAGAGTTAACACAATAGTATGGCTGCAATTAATATAATTAATAACTGTGTATTACATGTACTTAAGGGTTGGTATACAGGGAGGTGACCTCCCAACTAAATTAGGAACCTCAAACTGAAATTGTGACTTTCATAATAGAAGAAGCATTAAAGTTCAATCATTTAATAGTATTTACTTAAATTATAACTATAAATGCTTAAAAAGTATTACTGACAAACAATGAATGTTTTTATTTAACAAACTGTCCTAGAAGTTGGTATTACTAATTTTGATATATAAAGAGCACCTGCTACTATGTATGGAGCCAAGATAGTACCTCCCTGACTATTTTCTTCTTGAAAACTTAAGATTGATACACATATGAAATTGTGTTTTGTTTATCACATAGAAAATATCAGACTAGAGGATAAAGCGGTTACTTACCCACAATATACATGTACGCTTACATTAAGCTAGTCTGATGTTCAAAGTTTGCCTTCTGTTTAAGCAAAGATATAGATGTTGTAACATACTGTAGGTTGATCAAAATGTTTCTTATATAAGTATTCCAATAGCTTCATGTATATCTGAATAATTCCTGATGAACATTACCTTATCTTTTGTTTCGCCATCTGATGAGAAATTATGAAGAAGAGTGTCAAAGGTCATCACAGGATCTGACTGACCTTTGACCCATAATGATGCTGTCTTGTCATCAGAGGAGGTCAGGAGTCGTGACCCACAATGACTCCAGTCCACTGATGTTACTATGTGATTATGACCTGAAAATAAAATATACAAATATTTCACTTAATATAATATATAACTACCTAATCAACTGTATGAAGTTAATAATGTTGAACATGTTCTACTATACTGTATAAAGAGTAACAGTGAAAATATATGTTATACTGCAAGTTATTTGAGAAGTTTAGTGGTGTTCTACATCGCTGTTTGATATGCATGCCACCTCGTCTGCAGTTGATCCACATGTTTAGTGGAATGTCACGTTTTCTAAATAAAGAAGATAGTTTTTATTGTTTGAAAATTTGCTTAGATACATTTTGTAGCATTTGGTTAAAATGCAATATAGTTCGAACTTAAAAGGTTCAGTTTTAATTTGTATAATAATAGATTTCATTATAACAAATCCAAATTGGTTTATAATAATGTACGTATGTTGTACTAGTATAGTTTCCTTCTAGATAAATCTTATATTTCGTTTCGATAAGATTTCTTATTTTGGATAAAAAGCTATATTGAACTGTTGTATAACATGTGTTGTTATTTTGTGTACATTTATTTAATATATATATATATATATTATTTTTTTTGTTAGTATTGTTTTGTCATTGTAAATTTGTAATATGTATATGTTTGTTCGTTGTTTTGTATGTGTATATGTATGCTCTCCTTGTATGGAGGAATAAGATAGTAAATAAAAAATTATGCAAGATTTATAGGTGTTCATAGTATGGTACAAGTATTTTGACAAATTCGCCTGTGACAAACACATTCCAAAATCATGATTTTTGTTCATTGGTGCATTTTTGTTCAAAGTTTTCATGACTGTAATTTTAATGAATTAGTTTTCAAGTATAAGTAACATAAATAGCTGATATTTTCAAGAGTCCTTTAAAGATGGTTAAGTATTTGGGTCCAAGGTTATCAAACTTTGTTCCATGTTCCATGTTCAACTAGAGAGTTCATACTCCATTAAAAAACAAAAACAAACAGACTCATTATAACAACAAGAGTTGTCAGAAGACAACAAAGCTCACCTATGTGATGGAACTTACCACCCATGCATAGGTTGAGATTGGAGGAAAACACCGAAACTTATATGCAACTAAACGGAAAAGTTTAATCTGGGTATCTACAGACGACGATGCTGACGCTGGAGTAATGGAAATAGCTCAACTAGACATTCGTCCATGCTAGCTAAAAAATGCAAATAACTTTTATAAACACAATACTGTTACAAGTAGTTCATGAAAACTACATGTATGAGTAATTAACTGGGTATATGAGTAGTGCATAACAATTTTGAGTAAAGCATGAACATATGAGTATTGTAGGAAACTAAAACTGGCAGTCAAGAGTACATTTACCTGTATATGCTGAACCTTTATGAGACAATGGTAAGCTGAACACAAGAGCTGATTTGTTGGCAAGAGCACACGCCAGGTTCTGACCATCGTCTGTAATTATATAATTTCATGTATGATATTTGTCTATATTGTATACATGTTTGTTTGTAGTTAAGTCTTTTATCATAATCAACGACTGTCAGCACATGTTATCATAGTTCCTGGGATCCTCTTGGTGGTTAAACAGTACTCTTTGCAACTGTTACTTTCTCAGAGGGAACAAAGTTCATGAATAATCATCACAGATGGTCAAGCAGAGATTCAAACTCATAATCCCTAGATTGACAGTCACACATTTTACCAACTCAGCTAGCCGGGACTGGCTTGTACTTAAGAAATATAATAAAGTAGTTTAATTGTAGCTAAAAAACAATTAAATATCCACTTGAATACATGCATATTATAATTTCATATGCTCAATCATACACTGATTTCATGCAAGGTGTGTTTGACAAATACACACTAATCCAATCAATACTGACACGATCATTAATTATCAATTAGCATGTGACATTGTTATTTTAATGACTCCTGTTAATTAGCTAAGTGTCAGCTCCGACCACCCGTGATATTATCCATGGCAGTGCCATTATTGACTTGTGTATCTCTTCTTCAAAATAGAATAAATAACGAAGCAGTACACTGGAAGTCATCATTGTCTTGCTTTAGCTTGAACATGCAACTTCAAACATGCCTTCTAAAATGAACTGCTCTCTTTATAAGCGCTTCCCATTGTGCAATTTAGAATGACGCTTCAGAAAAGCCTGCAACCAGATTGTTCTGCTTAACCAGAGACTTAGAGATATGCAAAAACATTACAAGATGGCAAAACGAGCAAACAACAAATCATTTCGCTACAACTTACGCTTGAAACTGGCCATCATCAAACAAGCCCCCAACATTTTCTATGACTACGCATGCACCAAAGCAGACAAAGTAGCAGAATTAAGAAGAAAACGTTTCAATGAATCTGTTAATATAGAGTCTGGTTCCAGTGCAGGAATATTCGTCCGACAGCGAATGAAAATTGGATGTAAAACACTTGTTGTTTTGACTGTGGTTCTTTTTATAATATTTCTTTTCAACATACTTGCATTTCTTATGGAGTAAGTTTTGTACTTAGTTTTAAAAAGGATAAAAATAAGATCGCACTCTCTATCATAAAAACCTTTGATGGGCCATTTAAAGTTCAAGCCATTACAAGTATATCAAACAGACAAAATGTTTGCAGTCAAAACTTTGCAAACTTGAGACAATGTCTAATGATAAAAATAAGTAATGCACATTTCATTAAATAATGGATCATGTTACTACAATTTCTAACCAATTCATGATGATTTTTCTGAGCTTTCATATTTATAAATACTTCAATTATAAGAAGGGGGTAAAGATATTGATCATACCTGATACTTTAATACAGTTAACAGGGGTTGGTCTCTCTGCAACATCTATTTTCAGACGGATATTTGAGGGTGCCTCACCATGGATCGGATACTCTCTCATTTGCCTGAAGAAGAATACATTTTACCTAAACATAGAATGAATGAATGAATAGGGTTTTATGGCGTACCAGCACATTATAGGTTATTTGACGCCAACAGGAAGGAAGATTCCAGGTTCACTCTATATGTACAGAAACAACAAATTAACATACAGATTAAAAAATACATCAACAAATGAATATGCAGAATGAACCTAGAACCTTAATACCTGCAGAACTGCAGTGTTTCAGCAAATTCTATTGTATTACTCAAATTGTTGCTTCCTACGACATGCACGAGCCACAGTGGTCCTATTCTTGCCATCACTCATATGGCTCCCTGGAACCACAGGGGTTGATAATTGAACCACAATAGTGAACATGACAAAAAATGATAAAATGAACATGACACCCATTTGGAGGATTCCTACCCCTCTGCAGAGATCAGCAGTGATTCTATTCTTAGCCAGAACCACACAGGCTCCTTAACATAGAGATAAAAATTTTATACAAATACAAGGATCTTGACAGGTTCATATGTATTACATTTCTTCTATTAATATCCATTCAGAGACTTATTCAAGTGAATTTGTTTGAATGTTTAGCATCATTTTTATGTCACTGAGGCTAAAAAAGTTTATTTAACCAAACTATATTTTCCTGGGAACCTGGAAGGTTAACCAGTACTTGAGCACATCTATTTCCACAAGTAACTGATAACTTTCACACTTGAATCAGTGCCTGTAGTGAAAGATGAGTGACAATGAGACACAATGTCATATATCAATCATCACAGAGACTGTGGCCTGGCAGTGATTGGAACTCACAAACTCTGGATTGATAGTCAGATGCGCTACCGGCTGAGCTACTCAGACTCTGTTACCTTCATTCTGAAAGTAATTAAAGTGATATAAAAAAAAAAAAAAATACCTTAGATGAACAATGCCCCAATGTAATGTCAAATTAATATAATATAATATTGTTTAGATAAAGAATTTAATGCAAATGATTATCCTTGGAATGTAACAAATGTTAAACCTAAAACTAGATCAATCCTAGAGCATAGCCATACTTTCTGGCAGCTAACTGAATGTCAAACATAAATATTTTTGTCTTCCATTCATAAATTATTTACAATAGAAGTGGATAGCGTTGGCTGTTTGTGCCAAAGTTGTGGGTTCAATCCCAAGCTCAACCAAATGCCTGTGAAAAAAATCACATTCAGCAATAGTTCTACCCAGGAAGCGCTTCATATAAGTTTTGAGTTTTCTTCCAATTGAGCTCAATTAATAGTAAAAACTAAATCATTTGCACAATTGTGTTTTATTTCATCAAAATATGGACATTATTAGTTAACACAACCCATACATACAGTATAAAGCACTAGTTCTAATATAATTTGTTCATTTAAAATTTTTTAATATACTAAATAAAATTATTTAACCAATCAACAATAGAGTTCAAAATCTTTTAATTAACAAGACAACTAGCAAACATTTACTTTGCCAGGGTTTTTGAGGTAACAAGACAACTAGTAAACACTTATTTTGTAAGGGATTATGAGGTAACAAGACAACTAGTAAACACTTACTTTGCCAGGGTTTTTGAGGTAACAAGACAACTAGTAAACACTTACTTGACTAGGGTTTTTGAGGTAACAAGACAACTAGTAAACACTTACTTTGCCATGGTTTTTGAGGTAACAAGACAACTAGTAAACACTTATTTTGTAAGGGATTATGAGGTAACAAGACAACTAGTAAACACTTACTTTGCCAGGGTTTTTGAGGTAACAAGACAACTAGTAAACACTTACTTTGTAAGGGATTATGAGGTAACAAGACAACTAGTAAACACTTACTTTGCCAGGGTTTTTTAGGTAACAAGACAACTAGTAAACACTTACTTTGCCAGGGTTTTTGAAGTAACAAGACAACTAGTAAACACTTATTTTGCCAGGGTTTTGAGGTAACAAGACAACTAGTAAACACTTATTTTGTAAGGGATTATGAGGTAACAAGACAACTAGTAAACACTTACTTTGCCAGGGTTTTTGAGGTAACAAGACAACTAGTAAACACTTACTTTGTAAGGGATTATGAGGTAACAAGACAACTAGTAAACACTTACTTTGTAAGGGATTATGAGGTAACAAGATAACTAGTAAACACTTACTTTGCCAGGGTTTTTGAGGTAACAAAACAACTACATATAGTAAACACTTACTTTGCCAGGGATTTTGAGGTAACAAGATTAGCAAGAGGGCCAAGATAGCCCTATATCACTCACCTGAATGATCTTGAGTCACCCAACATAAGTAGATTATTTAATACATGTATGCTCAAAATTCCGGAAAGACAAGATGGGCAAGTAGTTAGAATTTTGATTTGTTTCGAAGATGTAACAAATGAGTAGAAGAGTTCAAACTTGGTAGAGGTTCACTCATGGTAAATGTCAGTAAAATTACATCAAAATCAGATCAAAATCAGATCAGTAGATTCTGACAAGGAGGCTTTTGAAGTTTTTACTATAGATGCTACATGTAAGTGTTCGAACTAAGATAAAAATCCAGTTCCAGCACAAAACTAACCTGTAATGTTTGAGAACAGTTTCAAACTAAAGCATCAGACTAAACTAAATTGTGCATGAAACAATCCACAGTTCCAGCACAATAAATATTCCTATGAGTTTCAAACACAAGCCTTCCCAAAGTACATTGCTTGAAAGAATCTTTGTCGCAGTGCACTCTTCCCCAAAAACAATTAAGCTCCTCCTCCAAGATTTCAATTACACTTTGACACTGAAAATCTCAAGCAGACTTCTTGCTGTTATGAAACTAGCTAAAAATATGGTATTGCTTTATTATGAAGCAGTAAACCATCCCTATCTGAACCATAAAAACTCTGATTTTTATATTCAGAAAACACCTATTTTAAAATGGTTCATGATATTTGAATAATATTCAATCATTGATTATAATTGTATCATTCATCTTTTTATGATGAATTAACTTTTAAAACTTATATCTGGTAAAATATTGTATAATAATAGCAAAAAATAAAGTTTATTTAAAGTGTTTATTACCTCTTCTTATAATAATTGCTGTATACAGACATTTATGCTATAAAACAGGGGAAGTAATTTGACATCAAACTAACCCCTCTAGCTGCCATGTTTTTTAACGAATCAAGGTGGCTTGAACAAACTTGGTAGAGAGTCATCCAAGGAACATTTCTGTGAAATAATTTTAAAATCGAGCCAGTAGTTTCTGGTAAGTATTTTTTAAGTTTTTCTAAAGCTTATATAGTAAACTAACCCCACCCCTTGGCCGCCATGATTTTTGACAAATCAAGATGGCTTGAACAAACTTGGTAGAGGGTCACCCAAGGAACATTTCTGTGAAATTATATCAAAATTGGCCCAGTGGTTTCAGAGGAGAAGTTGTTAAAAGCTAAAAGTTAACAATGGATGATGGACACCAGGCGATCACAGAAGCTCACCTGTGAGCCTTCAGCTCAGGTGAGCTTACAAGTGGTAACAGATTAACAAAGATAACTAGTAAACACTTACTTTGCCAGGGTTTTTAGGTAGAAAGACAACACCAGTAAACACTTACTTTGCCAGGATTTTTGAAGTAACAAGACAACTAGTAAACACTTACTTTGCAAGGGATTTAAGGTAGAAAGACAACTAGTAAACACTTACTTTGCAAGGGGTTTGAAGTAACAAGACAACTAGTAAACACTTACTTTACCAGGGTTTTGAAGTAACAAGACAACTAGTAAACACTTACTTTACCAGGGTTTTTGAAGTAACAAGACAACTAGTAAACACTTACTTGACCAGGGTTTTTGAAGTAACAAGACAACTAGTAAACACTTACTTGACCAGGGTTTTTGAAGTAACAAGACAACTAGTAAACACTTACTTGACTAGGGTTTTTGAAGTAACAAGACAACTAGTAAACACTTACTTTACCAGGGTTTTTGAAGTAACAAGACAACTAGTAAACACTTACTTGACTAGGGTTTTTGAAGTAACAAGACAACTAGTAAACACTTACTTTACCAGGGTTTTTGAAGTAACAAGACAACTAGTAAACACTTACTTTACCAGGGTTTTTGAAGTAACAAGACAACTAGTAAACACTTACTTGACTAGGGTTTTTGAAGTAACAAGACAACTAGTAAACACTTACTTGACTAGGGTTTTTGAAGTAACAAGACAACTAGTAAACACTTACTTGACCAGGGTTTTTGAAGTAACAAGACAACTAGTAAACACTTACTTGACCAGGGTTTTTGAAGTAACAAGACAACTAGTAAACACTTACTTGACTAGGGTTTTTGAAGTAACAAGACAACTAGTAAACACTTACTTTACCAGGGTTTTTGAAGTAACAAGACAACTAGTAAACACTTACTTTACCAGGGTTTTGAAGTAACAAGACAACTAGTAAACACTTACTTTACCAGGGTTTTTGAAGTAACAAGACAACTAGTAAACACTTACTTGACCAGGGTTTTTGAAGTAACAAGACAACTAGTAAACACTTACTTGACCAGGGTTTTTGAAGTAACAAGACAACTAGTAAACACTTACTTGACTAGGGTTTTTGAAGTAACAAGACAACTAGTAAACACTTACTTTACCAGGGTTTTTGAAGTAACAAGACAACTAGTAAACACTTACTTTACCAGGGTTTTTGAAGTAACAAGACAACTAGTTAACAATTACTTTACCATGTTTTTTTAAGTAACAAGACAACTAGTAAACACTTACTTTGCCAAGGATTTTGAGGTAACAAGACAACTAGTAAACACTTACTTTGCCAGGAATTTTGAAGTAACAAGACAACTAGTAAACAATTACTTTACCAGGGTTTTTGAAGTAACAAGACAACTAGTAAACAATTACTTTACCAGGGTTTTTGAAGTAACAAGACAACTAGTAAACACTTACTTTACCAGGGTTTTTGAAGTAACAAGACAACTAGTTAACAATTACTTTACCAGGGTTTTTTAAGTAACAAGACAACTAGTAAACACTTACTTTGCCAAGGATTTTGAGGTAACAAGACAACTAGTAAACACTTACTTTGCCAGGAATTTTGAAGTAACAAGACAACTAATAAACACTTACTTTACCAGAGTTTTTGAAGTAACAAGACAACTAGTTAACAATTACTTTACCAGGGTTTTTTAAGTAACAAGACAACTAGTAAACACTTACTTTGCCAAGGATTTTGAGGTAACAAGACAACTAGTAAACACTTACTTTGCCAGGAATTTTGAAGTAACAAGACAACTAGTAAACACTTACTTTACCAGAGTTTTTGAAGTAAAAAGACAACTAGTAAACACTTACTTTACCAGGGTTTTTGAAGTAACAAGACAACTAGTAAACAATTACTTTGCCAGGGTTTTTAAGTAACAAGACAACTAGTAAACAATTACTTTGCCAGGGTTTTTAAGTAACAAGACAACTAGTAAACACTTACTTTACCAGAGTTTTTGAAGTAAAAAGACAACTAGTAAACACTTACTTTACCAGGGTTTTTGAAGTAACAAGACAACTAGTAAACAATTACTTTACCAGGGTTTTTGAAGTAACAAGACAACTAGTAAACACTAACTTTACCAGGGTTTTTGAAGTAACAAGACAACTACTTAACAATTACTTTACCAGGGTTTTTAAGTAACAAGACAACTAGTAAACACTTACTTTGCCAAGGATTTTGAGGTAACAAGACAACTAGTAAACACTTACTTTGCCAGGAATTTTGAAGTAACAAGACAACTAGTAAACACTTACTTTACCAGAGTTTTTGAAGTAACAAGACAACTAGTAAACAATTACTTTACCAGGGTTTTTAAGTAACAAGACAACTAGTAAGCACTTACTTTACCAGGGTTTTTAAGTAACAAGACAACTAGTAAACAATTACTTTACCAGGGTTTTTGAAGTAACAAGACAACTAGTAAATAATTACTTTACCAGGGTTTTTAAGTAACAAGACAACTAGTAAGCACTTACTTTACCAGGGTTTTTAAGTAACAAGACAACTAGTAAGCACTTACTTTGCCAGGGATTTTGAGGTAACAAGACAACTAGTAAACACTTACTTTGCCAGAGTTTTTGAGGTAGGTCTTAATGTTGGAGTTTTAGGCTTTGAAAAACTTGTCTTTGGTTTGAACATTGTCATTCTGCAAAAAACATTTAGATAATTTAATTAAATTTTATTTTCATGCAAAAAACCATAGACCATAGGCCAATTAGCATACAAACATAAAACTATAAAACATACAAGTACTGTACAAAAAAGTAAGCAATGTCACAGTTAAACGATGGCACTGTATCAACACATTTATCATGAATGAACTAAAATTAAAACCTTAAATAAAAACAAATATTAATCTAAGACACCCTTAACACACTTGTCATGAATAATAAACTTAAATCTAAAACCCAAATAGTAGAATTTATAATGTAATATATACACTTGTAAAGCATTCATATGAAGAAAACAGACAAATACAAGTAATTTCTTTTGCTTTTTGTTCAAAACTTTTGTAAATATATAATTATAGATAGGTGACTAATTGTTGAACTATCAACACCACAAATTTTAGTATGTTAGTATTTCCAAAAAGTATTTCTTTATAAATGTCATGATATAAAATTGTGCAAAAACAACAAAACTATCAGATCTCTTGCTTGTATATTGAGAAATGTCGGTCAAGATCCTTGATAATGAAAAGCAAAACATGCTTAAATTTTATTTAAAGAAATTTATAGAAAGCTACATCTGTTCTATAAACACTATAATCTACATGTATAGTGTAATCTACAGCACACAATTATCAACACATAAGATCTGGAAAGGTCAGGTACAATACTCAGGTTGGTGGTGTAGTTGGTAGGGAATTTGAACCACATATCAGAGGTGGCAGGTTTGATTCTAGGCTCAACCTGAATGTCTTTCAAATGCAACACCAAGTATACTGGATATACAGAGGAAACAATACCTTGTATACTGAATTTACCAAGGAATCAAAACCCAGTAAAAAATCTACCCTGGAAACAAAACATAGTACTTAATCTACCCAGGAAACAAAATCTAGTACTGAATGTACCCGCGAAACAAAATCCAGTACTGAATCTACTTGAGAAACAAAACCCAGTACTGAATGTACCTAGGAAACAAAACACTGTACTGAATCTACCCGGGAAACAAAACATAGTACTGAATCTACCCGGGTAACTAAACCCGGTACTGAATGCACCCGGGAAACAAAACCCAGTATAGAATCTACCCAGGAAACAAAACCCAGTACCGAATGTACCCGGGAAACAAAACCCAGTACTGAATCTACCTGGGAAACAAACCCAGTACTGAATCTACCTGGGAAACAAAACCAAATACTGAATTTACCTGGGAAACAAAACCCAGTATTGAATGTACCGGGGAAACAAAACCCAGTAATGAATGTACCTGGGAAACAAACCCAGCACTGAATCTACCCAGGTACTGAATCTACCCGGGAAACAAAACCCAGTACTGAATTTACCCAGGAAACAAAACACAGTACTGAATTTACCCATGAAAACAAACTTGACAGTTATTAAGAAATACTATGAAGCATGTTGCAACCAAGAAAACATAAAATAAATTAATAAAAATGTTGTAAGTAGAATAAGTTTTGTAGCAGAGCCATAAACATTGATTTGAAATCTACAGGGATGAGTAAAATTCACATAATAATCATAAATCAGAAAGCTAAAAATTTATGTACCATTGGTTCCTTACCTGGGTGCCTCACTGTAGCCAGATGACTTGATTTTTGTTTTAAACGTCAATGGCTGCTTGTCTAGGATTTTACCTTTTGGCGGAGTGGCAACAAAATCTAAATAAATATAAGTACATGAAAAAACAAATTAAATAGGAGTTTCACTGGAGCATATTATTTTTTGATTTAATACTGCTTTGCAGTAAAATTTACATTTAAAACATAGAAGAACTACAACCAAAGACACATTTACATGTAATTTACTTTATTATTTCATAAGTACATAAATGTATCATTTTGTGCATTAGGATTATCAAGTTTCTAAGTCAGAGGATCAAGTTGGTATGTAAACTTACAAAATGAACCTATTAACCCTTTACTTCATATAGATGCCTTTTGACACCTAATATAGAAGGCTTTTGAATTATTGGGAGAATTATGTTTATATAAACTGACAGAGTGGAAAACAGTGCAGGAAGTGTTCAGATTGCTTGTGACAAGCAATCTAACTCTTCCTGCACTGTTTTCAAAGGCCTTCTGTGATTGGTGCGGGAAAAGGCGTATTTCTGGTGTAAAGGGTTAAGCTCAGAATAACAACTCAACTTTTTACTAAAATCTGTTTTTAATAATTACAATTTAACAGTAAGTTTCAAACATGTTTGAATTACCCGTCATATGTAAACAATATTATATGTAAAACAAATGAATTGAATGTTTATCTTGAAATAATTATTGTTAACATAATATTGTGTCTTTTTGCATGTCATGTCAAAATCTATGCGTGCCATTTTTCACAGATTGTTTAGGACGCAACACTAATTACCAAACGACAATGGTGTCAGTTTTAATGACTGACAGAATGTTGCAAACAGTGTCATTGAATTCGGTGATTGCATGTAAATTGTTTAAATATCATTTAATTCAATCAATCAGCCTAAACTTGTATCTCACACTGCCGAGAAATCCAAAGTTTGACCCGGATATCAGCATTTATCACGACAGTGTAACTCTACTGCATGGACCATGATATGAAAGCAAAAGTACAATTGACAGGAGACAATTATCAGGTGATGAAAATAAATATTGATCTTGAGACAAAATCTACATGTATGTCGATATTCGGATATCTTGAGATTTGTTGGCAGTCCCTCCAATATTTAGATAACGAGTTTCGACTGTACTAGCTTTATTAGAAAAATGTTTCATTTTTGACTGCTATAACTGCTGATACTAATTGTCATTTGCAGCTATTTCACTCTGGCAATTTTTGTTTCTCACTTAATTCCAGAAGTCATTTTTATTAAATAAGTACTATGTATAAGTTAATCTAGGCTAATGATTTGTTACAAAGTCATTAACATTATTTAATAAGCACTTCTCATACAGATTTAATACAAAATTTTGTATTCGGCAACATACAACATAAATGACTAACCTATAGGTTTGTTTTCTTTAGGGTCTTTTGGTCGAGGGGTTAATTCTGACCTCAGTGGGGAGTCATCCAGCAAACTGTCTCTATAAACAAATATAAAATGCATATAAATAAATTTTTAAAGCTATTTTTTTTACACTAAATGTTATTCTTTGAAACCATTAAGCTCTGCCAAAGAAATAATATGAAGAATTCATAATGTATAAACTACAAGTTCAGTTTTGTAGCATTTTATATGACTCCAAACAATAAACAGACTGAGTATAAACTTTAGGAAATCAACTTGTCAATAAGACATTATTATAAATTTCTTAATGTGAAAGTGTAAAATATATGCATATTAAAGTTAAGAATTGAGTTTTGGCAGAGGAAGACTCAGAATGAATCCAAGTAGAACCACCTTCCTTTAAGGTCTCACTAAACAGTAGCACCCCTTCTGTCACAGTAGCAAGATTTTTACACTTATCCTATGTAATTTGGTTTGAAATATTTTCAAAATGGTTCATAGGGGCTGAGATTTCTTTCTGCAAAAGGTGCTTTAGCATATAGAGCCATAAGACATCACTGGTGTTAAAAAGGTGACTTTCATAGAATGTTAAAAGATTCATGTATTTCATGTATTTCTGAGTATTTGGGGACTTCTTTTTCAAAAGAAGTCTTAGGGCGTCACTGCACTGTCGTAAAAAAACTAAAGCTGGTCAACCTACTAGTAATTGTGCAATTTTATGTGCAGATATTGCTATGAAAAATAAATATTTAAAAACAAATCTATGCGACAAATATTTTTTAACATGGAAATCCTGGCCTTCTTTTACATATCTATAAAACAAAGAACAAAATTTAACTGTGTAGTGAGACCATCAGCAAGTATTAAGTAAACTCTCTCACATAAAGTTTTTTGATCATGCTGGGATTAAAACTAAAACTTCGGTAGTAAGAAGCAAGCGATTTTGAAATGGTGCCTTAAACCATATAGCCACGGATGACCTAAAATTAATAAATAAATAATAGTATAAAATAAAGAGTCCAGTACAAACACAACTCACGTTGACAAAACTGTAAGTTCAGGCAGTGTATCTTGAACCCCTGGTGTTCCAGTAGCACTACCTTGTCTGTAGGTTGTATTGTGGGAGGTAAAGTTGTTCTCCAGGCCTGTAATGACATCATCCAGGTTGAGTTTTGGAGTGGATGGTTTCTTTGTGTTCGAGTTGACCGCATGACTCCAGCGTAATATGTGAACAACATTCTGGAACGGGCTACCAATAATACACCAGATCTGAAAGTAATATTTTTTTTTCAAATCTGGGCAGTGTACCCTATACAGTGAGCCAATACCAAGTAGAAGTGTTATACCTTCAGTTTTCAATCACCAGGTGAAATAAACAATTTCGAGAATTATGAATACCATGCGCGTGTATTTCGACTTCCTGTGCACATACCATTTTTTACAAACAATAGCCACACATTCACTGAATAAGTTAAAAATTATCAAAATAAATGCATAAGATACAGGTAAGATAGTCGTTTTATGTTATAGGCCCGAAAACATGTATATTGTATTTCACCACATGTATGTCCATTTTTCCAGTTTACATAAAACCATTGCAAAAACAACTTTTCTTTTAAAAATTTCCATCATCATCTGCTGAAAGCTGATGCATGTCTTAAGGTCAAGGTCAAATAGTGATAAACATGACAACTGCATGTCAAAAATTATAGAGGGTATCAGAGGGTCAGATGTCATATATATATTACATGTTTATTTGCCAGTTATTTGTGATAGTATGGTAGTTTTGCTTTTCTCAGATTCATGCATAATAATCTGAATTAAGTTGAAAATGGCATTTAACCCCATGATTTTTTTTTTAAAAAACATACCTGTTTATGGTCAGCCCCTTGACCAAAGATGACCGACCCAGCAGCATTAAGGACTTTCTCATCCTTTTGTACACTTTCTGTACACGACATTGACTCTGCAAGACACAAATAAATATTTGCTATGAGTATTTTTTTTATTCTGAGTATGTGTGTAAGTAGCCCATAGTATCCATTTTATAGAATAAACAAGAATATATTGCATTATAATCTACCAAAAACAGTCATTTCCTTCAATTTTTGAATAGACTAAGCTTATGAAGAAATTTACATTTAATAAGGTCCCACTGACCCATGATGCAATGACTTAATCCTAGCATTTGTATTTTCAGAGAAGAATATCTTTAAAGGCAACCATATATATACATTATGTTCACTTAAATAAAGGATTGAACTAAAAATTCACATAATTAACCCTTTTGGGGCAAAGCTCAACTGTTACGAAGAGAAAATGCCTTAGATCTCAAACTGAATAAAATTATAATATTTAAGTTTTCGAATAGCATTTCTAGATCTATAGAAATTCAAAATCCCCATACAGAGCCCCAACGAATCCTAGCCACTTTCTTTAAATAATTTGCTATTTTCAAGGGTAATCTAAGTCAAATATGAATAAATCTAAATGACCAGCTCTTGAGAAGAGGAATCTTGAAAATTCATAAAATTAACCTTTTTTAAGGCCCCTTTTAAAAACGAAATCTCAACTGCTCAACTGTTATGAATAGATAATGCTTCAGATTTGGAATATATCCAGTACATGTCACAGAGTACAAAACACCAGCTCACCTTGGAAATCAACATAACCAGACATGTCCAATGACCTTGTGTTGACCTGTAACAGTCCTGATGTTGTCCCCACTAGTAACATAGGTGCAGAATTCAGTAGGTCCCTGAAAACAACAAAATGATTTAAGTTTCCTGCAATATAAAACAACAAAAAAATATGACACACCAATTTAAGGATAATTTTCAATTTGTAACCTTCAATCACCTGAATTTTTAACAGTAACAAAATGTTGTCAGTTCTAAAGTTTTGAAATTATTGAAACTTAAAAAAAAATGCTACTTCTACAAATCATGCTCAAGGCCATCCTTAAAAATCAATATGTAAATTGCCGTGCTCCTACCTACTCACTCAAAATTGCAGCTACACAAACTTTTTGATTGACTTTAAAAGCATTTAATTAATTTTTTTCTTGATTTATGTCCATTTTCCTTTAAAATGACTATGCAAAATCAAAATTTGGCAACAAAAAAATAGCTCCCTACCTACATTGTACCCACATGAAAAATACTGGGTTAGAGCACAGCAAACAAATATTTTTTTAAGGATGGCCAAACGTATTACTTGGAATCATCACAAAGCAAATTATTAAGTAGTAACAATCTGACAATGCACACCATGCTCAGTATCACACTGGTGAGCCAAACATCATCAGAATTTGCCTCAGGGATGATGCATTTTGCCAACAGAGTGTTTAGTTTAAATTTTATATGAAGTGTGTGTTAACTGCCATAAAACACACTGCCAGAAATGGGACGTTAAAACAACTTTAAAATGTATGTAAACTGCCATAAAACACACTGTAAGAAATGGGACATTTAGCCAACTTTAAAATGTGTATAAACTGCCATAAAACACACTGCCAGAAATGGGACGTTTAGTCAACTTTAAAATGTATGTAAACTGCCATAAAACACACTGTATGAAATGGGACATTTAGTCAACATTAAAATGTGTATAAACTGCCATAAAACACACTGTAGGAAATGGGACATTTTGTCAACTTTAAAATGTGTATAAACTGCCATAAAACACACAGCCAGAAATGGGACATTTAGTCAACTTTAAAATGTATGTAAACTGCCATAAAACACGCTGTAGGAAATGGGACATTTAGTCAACATTAAAATGTATGTAAACTGCCATAAAACACACTGCCAGAAATGGGACATTTAGTCAACTTTAAAATGTGTTTAAAATGCGATAAAACACACTGCCAGAAATGGGACATTTACTCAACATTAAAATGTATGTAAACTGCCATAAAACACACTGCCAGAAATGGGACATTTAGTCAACTTTAAAATGTGTATAAACTGCCAAAAAACACACAGCCAGAAATGGGACATTTAGTCCAACTTTAAAATGTATGTAAACTGCCATAAAACACACTGCCAGAAATGGGACAATATAAGAGAAAAAATAACAAAAAAAATCTGTGTGCATGGTTACATATAATACAGAAGTAATAATAAAAGTAATATGTTACATTATGGGTGGTATTATTGTCAGGGTTTACTTACTTATTTCATTTGTTTTAATAGTACATTTCTTACTTATTAATCAAGTTTATATTAACTTTTTAAACATTTTTTTTCCAGAGCCTGTCTTGAAACCAGTCTTGATTATGTACATGTAATTGTAATAAAGAACAACTTCCAGGGTGTCATTTTAATTTAAAAAGGGAGAGGGGGGGGAGCGTTTATATGAGGGTATACGTTATTTTCCTTGCACTTACTTGACAACATTGCTCTTTTTTTGTAGAAATGGAAGTCTAGATGAAGCAGCAGATGACTGTCGACTACTGGCGGCCTCTTGTGGCAGATATGTGAAGTAAAGTCCCAGAACTGAGTGTCCCGTCTCTATAATGTTTTCCTGACTGTCAGATGTATCTGGGCCCTGTGTATTTTTATCAGGTTGCTTCCATGTTGGTCTGCTGCTAACTGTAACTGGGCCTACAGATATACATGTAACATCTGTTAAGAAATATCAATGCTACATTGTATTTGTTAAAAGACAATGAAATATGAACTTGCATATAACACATGCAAAGATTGATTGATTGAATATTTTGCGTCATTTTTATGCCATCGAGGGCTAACAGATGATCCTGAAAGGTAAACTAGCACTTGAGCACACCCCATCTCCCTGAATAACTGGTAACTTTCTCACTTTAACCAGTGGTGAGAGACAAATGATAATGAGACACAATGTCATAATTATATCAATCACCAATCAAGTTCTGCTACATTCATTCCGAAAGTTGAATGGGGATTCAAACTCATGACCCCTGAATTGATAGTAAGATGTGCTACCAACTGAGCTAATTGGGCCCAGTCACTTGTAAAGAAAATAAACTTTGCTCTAAATGTCCCATGAGTGTTAAACAAATAGAGTTCATTTTTAACACAATTAATTATACTATTAAATCGAGTAACACCACCATGTTCTGTTTCCTAATTGCTTAGCACAGAGATATAAGTAACTACATGTACGTGTTGCATCTTTCATTTAAAGTTGATAAACTAAACTGTAACAGACACGCCTCTTGTACTCTAGGCTACCCGCTGTTTCACAACATAAAAAAAATATTAATAATTATGATGTTTTTTACATCCTAATCAACCGCAAATCTCAAATGATGTTGACTTTATCAAAAAATATGCCCGGAGCTCGAAATGACCGTTCACGGGCAGCATTCATGGAAAAATGAATTACAAAATTCCATACAGGTTCGCTGAATGAGCTAGCCATAAATGTAAATATTAAGTTATAAACACATTACAACGTAAAGAAATATTTACTTTATAGTTAATTAAAGTAACACATGTATGACAATGTTAAAATGTTCATGTGTCAAATCAATATATGTAACCATATTGAAAAGTTTATCTCACAGCTGAATTATCTAAAACTTTATATATAAAAAGTTATTAATATTTTTTTTATAAAATTTGTGGTCTCACAAAGTTTTGAAAATATTATGTTTGAGTAAAAAAAAATTTAAAAAAAAATTTGATATTTTCTTGAAATTATTTCTATCATGCGAAATAAAACCAAATAGCCTGTTTACTTGAAACTGACCATAAATCTGCAAAAAATCATTTTAACCATAAACAGCATCGCCAATGCATTGGTCATGGATTTAGTTGACAAAATTCATTTTTACATAAATTTGAAACCACTTTCAGTTTATAATGATACAGAGTAATCTTGACTCTAAACTATTCTAGTAAAAAGTACAGAGGTTCACCTTTTTTCACTTCAGTCTGTGCAACAAATTTATTTTCTTTCTGTTTTGTAATAATTTTGCTGACATCTATCTGATGAAGGCATCTGAAGTCATTGCCATCTGTCAAGTCAAACACTCTTACCTACACATAAATACAACAGAAAAATATTGACACATATAGATAGTTAGTTAAAGAAACAAGGATAACATGAAAATATTGATACTGATAATAAACTTGTGAAAGTGCCAGTCATAACATCATAAAATCACAACAATTGAGTGCTTTCCTAATTTTTGCGGTTTTTTCCAGTTTTCAAATGATTACTTTAATGTATTCACCAAACCAAACATTGTTTCCTGACAGTATACGTTTGCATTACAATTAATACAAATTATTCACGAAACTGTACTATAACAAGAGGCCCATGGACCTTAACTGTGACCTGATTTGTCAATAAAATATATAAGCATAAACCATCATGTCAGCACAATAAATCCTACCAAAAACCATTCAACTGAGTCTATTTAGTTATCAGAAATTAAGTTTTTTGTCATTTTCTCTTATATAGATTTAGTTAAGTAGGCTCCACCCACAGGGCCAAACCGTGAGACCCAGGGACATGCAATTCACAATGTTTATAACGGACCCATATACGTCCATAATCATGCTCACCATGCATAGGTCAACATGCAACATCCAGTGCAACATCCATTAGAATCCTTTTTTTTTTTTAAATTATTATTTGCTGGGTAATCGTAAGACTTCATTACTCACATGGGAGTGGAGGAACAATAGCCCATTAGATAGGATTCATTTCATTTTCAATACTTCAAACAAGGACAAGATCATGGATTTTACACCCAGGTATGTAAATTCTGACTGATGCATTGCCTAGCAAACAACAAATTTGAGATATGCAATCGTGTAGGTGCAATGATTTACCATTCCATCAGCTGTTCCTATTGCAACATGTGATTCATGCAAACTCATGGCCATACTTAGAAATGGAGAAGCTGTCAGTATTGGAGACTGGTACACCAATGTAAGGTCTTCTAAATTCCACACCTGAAATATTTCATAAAGAATATTAATATATGATTTAACATACATGTACAATTCAATAGAACTGGTAGGTATATGTTTATTTGCGGATTTTGGTCTTCTAAATTCCACACCTGAAACATTTCATAAAGAATATCAATATATGATTTAACATACATGTACAATTCAATAGAACTGGTAGGTACATGTTTATTTGCCTCAACACCCAAAAGCCACAATTTTATTAATCTTTCGCTCATAGCCAAAATCTATAACACTAACCTACATAGAATATTTGAGCTGGACCCAGTTTCCTCAGTTGGAAGCTCATTTGATTATCAATATAGAGGTTGCGAGTTCAAATCACTAACCAGGCCACATGCAGTCTCCTTGATAACTTATATACGACATTGCGTCTCATTGTCATTCGTCTCTCACAGCTGATTCAAGTGGGAAAGTAATCAGGTACTGGCAGAGGTAAGTGTGCTCAAGTACTTGTTAATCTTCAAGGATTCAAGGAAAGAGATGTTAGGTTAACTGACTGTCTGACGACACAAAAATGGCACTTATTTAAAATTCAAACAAACAGAATATTTGTAATACAATAATTTACCTTGTATGTACGGTCATCAGATATTGACACTAGTGTAGAAGTATAATGTGGACAAAACTCGGCACCGGTCACAGTCCCATTGTGTCCTTCCAACGTGGCCACTTTACATTCTTTCTGTTGGTAGTAAATGTAAATAAATGGAAGCTGGTGTATTTTATAAGTTATTACCATTCTAATCTTTAAATATAAATATATGTTACAATGTATATTCAAATAAAACATTAAATTAAAACACACTTCTTGTTAACTATTTTTACTCATTTTCACGGTGAAGATTTATTTGTAGCAGCCAAGTTTAAAGGAAATAAGAATTTAACAAAGCATTTTTTGTTGTTTTGAACAAAATTTAACAACATTTCAAACACATTACAGGTTATATATGGCATATCCAGTTTTAATGGTGGAGGAAGACCTCAGAATGAATCTAAGTAGAACCACTGCCATTTTACATAACATTTTTAGCCAGAACTGAGCTCAAACCAATAACTTATAAATTATAGCAGTTAAAGTTTAGTGATCTCCAGGCAGTCCCTTAGACCACTTAGCCACGGAAAATGTTTTAAAAGTACAGTAATGTTGTGGTACTAACATTCTAGCAGTAGAGACTAAACCTTTGCACATCAGGCGATGTTAAATAGTATACCATCAATTGGAATAGGTATGAAGTGTTTTATATGACATACTAGTAGTTGCCAAACTATTAAGAGGATTATATCTTAAATGTTTGATGTTATTCATGTGGTTTTATATACTTTCTGGTTTTTACTCAGAATGGATTAACATAAGTTTGTTTTTCAAATGAATAAAGTGCATGTATATAAAATATAAGAAAAATAACAATTATTTCCATCAGTTTTTTATCTACACTGGCCATACCTAATACCGTGAGTCTAAAAAAATTACAACCATGTAATTTGGTTACTTTTAAGTGTGCTGAGTAAAAACAGTTGCCGATATTAAATGCAAACAAATGCCGACGCTAACGGAAGTTGGAGCTTTGCACATGTCTTCCTAGATTGTTATTATACGGGCATTTGCAGTATTAGGTATACAAGGGATACTAAAATCTTTGTACACAAAGAGCTGTGATGTTTGAACTTGAGCAACAAAAGACTTAGACTGTATAAATGTATGAACTCGATATCAAGCAGTACCTTTAAACAGTTGTAAATATACACAACTTACCATTGTTTGTTATAAATATACAACTTACCATTGTTTGTTATAAATACACAACTTACCATTGTCTGGAGAACAACGATGGTAAACCCTGTACAGACAGCCACTAAGGAATCATCGGGACTAAAGGCACTGTACTGTATATAGCCTAGCGTGGTACCGATAACTTTGCCACGAATCTTATCTCCTGAAATAAATAATAGAAAGATACATTTGTGGTTGTGGCAGTTAGAATTAGGATACTGTGACAGTTAAGGACGAGGTGAAATACTGGGAGTGATCAAATTAAGAATTCCTTTCCGGTAAAAAACAAATTTATGCATGTATAAAAGAACTTGGACTCACACCACTATTATTTCCCTTGAGTACTCCGGACCCACAGATGAAGGAGGTAGAAATAAAACTTTAGTTATCTTTTTCTTCTTTTTTTCAGGGCTTTGTACTGCAGTGCTTTATTTTTCCTAACATGTGTAAATGGTCAGTACTTTAGAAATCACCACTGAAAATTTTATGGTGATACCAGCTTTCTGGGCAATTCCATTTCATTTCAGAATTGCTGGTTCGAACCACATTGTGGACAAATAGTTGAAATTATATGTATCACAAAAGCATTGAATTTAAAAAAAAACATGGTCAAAGTATGCTTTTTTCCCCTTTATAATTGCATATCTTGAACCAGTGAAGAATTTGAACCCAGAAACATAATGCAGATTTTGTTTTTGCACTGTGTTTTGGGCATACATGTATATGTTACAATGGAGCTCTATGGGAAATGTAATCGTGGTGGGAGAGGTTAAGAATACCCGGTACAGCTTAAGAACAAATCCACCTGTTAGAGCATCAAGGTGTTATGTGTATGTAAAACATGAAGGCACATAGCACCTTAATGCTCTAAGGGGCTGAAATATATTTCTGTAAATCTAATAAGCATGAATTTCTTCTCATACTGTGCCTCATTATCAAGTTGGAGTTTAAAATGTTCATGGCTCTTGTTGATAAGCTATTTAGTACTGTTCTGACCACCATTTTTTTTTTTATAATTCACTTGTTATGTACATGTAGCCCCCATCTAACGTAATCATTGGTAATTGTATTAATAAGACAATAGATACTGACCCATCAGTCAACACATTATGTAAGAAACTGGCTTTAAAACGTTCTAATTGTCAGTTGGTCATTTGAAACAGATTTCAATGAGGCTGTCCTTAAAAATATAAACTGTTTGCTGTGTTCCTACATTCTCACTCAAAATTGGAGCTACCCAAACTTTTTTTATCGGCTTTCAAAGTGTTAATTTTTTATTCATTATTTCTGTCCATTTTTTTTAAAATGTCTTGTGTAAAATGAAAATTTAGCAAAAAAATATTAGTTACCTTCCAACATAAAAAATATTGGGTTGGCGCACATCAAACAAATATTTCTTTAAGGATGGCCTGACTGAGGCACATATACATGTACATACAATTACATTATTCCACTGAATCAACCAATAAGTGTTCGGAAAGCTAAAAGCAGACTGCTCTACTGTTTTCAGTCACATACATCATGTATGAATTTCTCTTTGATAACAACATTATAGTATTTTATCTAGTGTAAAAGTGAAATTCTCTTACTTATTTTCAAAATTAAAGTAGATGTAGTTCTTTCTCTATAACTGTTTATACCCGGTATACACACTGATGAAAACTACTCAACATTTTTGTATGTTTTTTGTTTAAATATTTAGCATAATTTTTTCGAGGGCTAACATACATTTAGTTAATCTAACAATTACTTCCTTGGATCCTGGAATATTAACAAGTACTTGAACACACCCATCCCCACCACAGATGATGGGTGTGTTGTCATGACGTCTTTCAACGTCCCTATCCCCCCACCCCTCGTTCCCACATTTACAACCCCACAAATCTTGAAAAATACAATAATATAACTATAAAATTTTATATCTTAAACAATATCTAAATATATAATTCTGACAAGGAAACCATTTTTTGGTCCTATATACCAATTTATCACCACATACATGGTATACAAACCTTTCTCCAGCTGTTGCCTTGCCTGCTGTAAGTTCCACACAATGACATAATCCTCAGCAGATGACACTAGCAGTTTCGGCACAGAAACATTACCTAGGGCCAGGCTGGTAAGAATCTTGCTGTGACCAACCAACTCCAGTGGCTGGAAATAATTTAGAAAAATTCTATCTATAGAGGCTTTATCAAAAACATGCAAGGTTAATATTAAAATATTGATAATTTGCCTCACCATTTAACCCATGCATCCATGCAATACTATATTTTAAAAATAAGAATACAGCTTAAAATCAAAAATTAATATAGATCATTCTCTATATCTAAATGGGCGCAAGTTCTTCTTATATCTACTCCTTGAGTTTGAGTTTCAAATGTTCACTGCATAATTTTAAAAAATTAGGTGTCCATGAAAAACATTGGGTTTCTTACATTGTTCTGACCATATACAATATATACTGAACAGAACAGCTATTGTTACCTGCCACTTTTGTATTTCCAATATTTTCGTCAAAATATTGAGTTACTGGTGTTATTAAGATTTGTATACAACATAAATATGCTAAAACTGTTGACTTTACATTGACTAACTGTTCTTTCTTATTCAAATCAAAATTTTAACCCTTTACTTCATACAGATGCCTTTTGACACCTCTAATATAGACACCTTTTGACACCTCTAATATAGACACCTTTTGACATCTCTAATATAGACGCCTTTTGACATCTCTAATATAGACGCCTTTTGACCCCTCTAATATAGACGCCTTTTGACCCCTCTAATATATACGCCTTTTGGCACCTCTAATATAGACGCCTTTGGGCACCTCTAATACAGATGCCTTTGAACACCTCTAATATAGACGCCTTTTGACACCTCTTATATAGACACCTTTGGAAACCTCTAATATAGACCCCTTTTGACACCTCTAATAAAGACACCTTTGGACACCTCTAATATAGACGCCTTTTGACACCTCTAATATAGACACCTTTTGACACCTCTTATATATCTTTATATTTGGACACATAATATTGAAAGCTTTTGAATTATTGGGTGAATTATGTTTATATTAACTGACAGAGTGGAAAACAGTGCAGGAAGTGTTAGATTGCTTGTTACGAGCAATCTGAACTCTTCCTGCACTGTTTTCAAAGGCCTTCTATGATTGGTGCGGGAAAACGCGTATCTATGGAGTAAAGGGTTAAGGAAAATGATTGAATACTTCTTGAAAAAATACATAAAGTGTCAGGTACATAAAATGTCAGGTGGCAGGTGGCAGGTTAGCTGTTCAGTTCAGTATATTACAGTATTGCCGTATGCACAAGGCAAGAGAGCACTGTCTCAATATCACTTAACCTCTTATTGTTTAGGTTGTAGGTTCAAGCCTAGCTTGATAAAAAAAAATTCTCATAATATCAGTTATTTATATAAATTATTTGCAGAAGAGCAGTTGCTCTACTCAGATTTATTAAGTAAGGTGCGATGGACAGTTTTTCATTATCTGGATATTCGATGTTCTGTCATTGGATACGAATTGTCTAAAGGCTCCATAGAGATGTGCAATATGTCACACTACATTCTAGGGTGTTTCTCCATTTATAAAACTGGATGGATGTTCTGTACATAATTGGTTCATTATAGCATTAAACTTAATTTCTTATACACAGGCTCAAATTGCACTTGTAACAGCCTGCTTTTAACTGAAGTTTTAAAACTAAATAAAATTTGTATAAATCATTCTCAATCTGGAGAACATTCTTTAAACCATGCATTGGTATCACCCTGTATATAAAGTTACATTTATTAAAGGCTCATGGAATGCCAGTATAACATTTTCTATGTGCTACCTTATAAGAAATATTCTGTAGGCTCCATACTCCGATAGATGTTCTGGTGAGGGGTAGAGCCATGTATATGCCATCACATGACAGCTGGATATGAGCTGGGGTAAATGCCACCCGCTGTGTGTGTATATGACCAATTTCCATTGTGACTGACAACTTGGTGAAATTAACTGAAGAGAAACAAATATAGAGGGTTTCCAATACATTCTATTCATGTCAAAAACTTTTACATATCAGTTAATTTTAAGTGGAGACAACTGGTTACCTGGTATATGAGTGAAGAGTATGTCATGTATATCTTTCGTTATAGTTATAATTGATAAGACGATGGCAAATTATAGGGGAATAAACATACAGTGAAATTTTAAGCTAAAAGTATCAAATAACAATTTATATGTATATAATACACATGTATGCATATATCATACACACATGCACATGTATACATAAATATACATACACACACACATAAATACATGTACACACATATATATATATACATGTATAAGCTATCAGTTCATGTATGTAAATTGTCTGTCCAGTCCAGATGTGTTGCATGTAAAACCATAGCATATAGGTCATGACTGACATCAATTCTATTGGGTTGGTACATCTATGTCTGGTTGTTCACAAACAAATATCTCTATATATACATCATACATTCTAAATGTGCATAGACCTGAAAAGATAAAAAAAAATCGGAAATTCTGTTGTGACTTCAATTATCTCCCTTTACGAAATATACACATGTGATTTCACTGAATCTTCATGATCCAACGGGTTTCTATGTCTGTATACCATGTGAGTAGACATGAATCCTTAACTGGATCCTACTCATTTAAAGCCATCAGTTCATGTATGTAAATTGTCAGTCAAGTCCAGATGTGTTGCATGATGTAAACCCATAGAATATAGGTCATGGTTGACATCAATTCTATTGGGTTGGTAAATGCCTTGATATTGTGTTTATGGTTTGCATTGTAGTTAGGTGAGCTTGCCGTAGTCTGGTCTGTACATTTATGTCTGGCTGTTAACAAATTATTATCTCCATATACACATATACAGATCTATATACACATGTTGCCCACATTATGCACATAATACCTTTATACATAAACATGCATATATAAACAACTCACACACATACAAACGCATACACAAACATATATTTCCATACATATATGGTGCCGTAACCTGTTTTCAATCATAACCTGAATTCGATCACTTCCGAGAATTTTAAATATTGCACATGCATAATTCAACTTCCTGCACAATTGGCAATATTTACAAAAAGTATCCACATCGTTATTTAATGCATAACAAATAATGCTTCCAATAAAAGTAAGAAATCATTTTATCGTACAGATCTGAAAAAATGTGTTTCTCACTTATAATGTTCATGTAACAAGAAATAAATATTTGTAACGAGTGAATTTGCGTTGGTCTTGACATACTTACACCTTAAACTTGCGACACGTTTTCTCCAAATCAATTGTTGTTTTCATAACAGTTTGATCAAACACCAAAGAACCGACTAATTGACATCTCTCCCTAGGATTACCCAAGGAGCATTTATTAATGCTGGTATCAATACTGGTACTGGTCAATATTTTAAAAGGCGTTATGTAATAGAAATCCTCAGATTCAAAGGTCACACTAAAACATTTTTTTTTCTAAAATTCGTTTCAAATTAAATTAAGACGCCACAAATATGTCCTTGAACAAAAACAATGAAAATTATCATTATCACTTGTATACCTAATACCACGATATACCTATTACTGCGAATGCCCTTATAATAACAATCCGGAAAGACATGCACAAAGCTCCAACTTCCGTTAGCGTCGGCATTTGTTTGCATTTCATATCGGCAACTGTTTTTTACTCGGCACACTTAAGTAACCTTATTACTGTTTGTATTGATGCAATTCTTTATATGGTTGAAAAAAAAATAGACTGGCGGTATTAGTTATAACCAGTATAATGATTTCACAGTAAGTCAAATATTGTGTCAAAGTAGTGAAAAATTACCCGCAGACGTGCACTCTCAAGCACAGTGTCGTCCTAGTAAACCGCTACTATTACATCGTCGAGAAAGAGAAGATTTGGTATTTACTAACGCACAATATGTGTTTTTAACAAATGACAAGATTTAAACAATTTGAAATGATAATGCCGCTTGAGTTCCAATGCGTCCATGTAGCCATGACTTCAACTAAATCTAAATGATAACTGCAAAGGTGTTCCGAATCCAGACTGGTATCTCGACTTTATCACATCTACAGATAGAAATGTTTACATTATTTTAGCAATACAGTCACAAAAAAACAAAATGTCTGCCTCCATGAAAAAAGTCACCTGTCAAAAGGTTATTTACATTTTAAATATGCAAACTTGTAGGAACATGTGTCAGTCGGTGGATGTAGTTAATAAGCAAAAAAAGGTAATTCATTGTTTTACTTTAGATGTATTTTATATTCATTAGTCGTAAAGGAAGGATATTACTGCGGAGTGTCGCCTCTGAAGGACAAGGGAAGTTCAGTTCGGTTAAATGTTTGATAACGTTAGCTAACATATTTTCCTGGACACTTGCTCAACCTCATATTAGTTCGTAGTACGCGATAATTTTAGGGAACCAGGTATTAAACGTGTTTGCTGTTTAACGGTGCTGAACGCAGCCCTGGTCATACCTATTACTATGAGTCTAAAATTGTGTCACCCATGTAAATAATGGCATCAATAATAAACAGTAATAACATTATTTGAGTGTGCTGAGTAATAAACAGTTGCCAGGTCAAGCGGAAAGTTGAAGCTTTGCGCATGTCCGGGATATTGTTATTATATGGTTGAATGCGGTACTAGGTATACAAGGGATAAATGACGAACCATCGTAGCACCTGAGGGCAAATGAACCATCCCCTTCCATGCCAGACATAGACATCACCCGTGAAAAAATACTTACCTATCTCAGAAAACTTAATTTGACTAGATAATACTATTCCTGCACGCACAGAACCAGATTATCAAACACACTTGAACCCATTGATAATTGGATTCAATTGTGCATGAGTAGTCCTGAATATATGCAGCAAAATATGTCTGGTAGTATCACAGCAGGGGGATTATCAAAACAGCTGGAAATAAAGTCATGTTAATTAGGCAATTAAGGGATGACAGAGGATTTATAGGATGTCACAAATTATTTTCAAATCCGAAGGCATGTCGGATCCATGCATTACAGGCCTGGGCAAGAACCCTGATGCATTCTTAGAGATGTGCACCATATCTGTCCATCATCTAAATGAAATGCGTATCAAGTGATAACATACCAGATGTTTGGAAGACAACATATCAGTTGTATTCAAGAAAGTGGAGAGGTTCAAGGCCAGCTACTTCAGACCTGTGTCCCTCACCTGTCAGCAACATTATGTGACACCTTGATAAAAACATCATTCTCACTGAATGCCAACACGGGTTCTGAAAATGACAGAGCTGCATAACTCAGTTACTGACGATGAATGACAAGCTTGTTAGATCACTGGATTGAAAACCGTTCAACCATGTACAACCGTGTCTTGCTCACCAAACTATGTCACTTTGTCATCAGAGGCCATACTCTAAAGTGGATTTAAGCCTTCCTGAAAGGTCATACACAGCACATGATTGTTGATGGTGCAACATTTGAACCAGCACCTATTATAAGCGACATCCCCAAAGGAAGTGCCCTCAAACCTATTCTGTTGCTCATCTTCATCAACGATTTGCCACTACAGGTCACATCCAAATCAATGCTATTTGCAGATAACTGTTTGGTATACTACTCTAAATAATCTCTAAGCATGCTCTAGAGTAGAGTGTTAATTTTAGTCTCTAATTACCATTTTCCTTTTTTGTCAGCATAGGACTGTTCTGCCCATCATCACTGGTTTGGGTACCATGAACAGTAATATGTCTGCAGGATTAATTGATACTTCAATGCGGCAACATAATGCAGTCTCAAGATGACACTGCTTACAAAAATTGTTATCCAGAGGTTGTGAAAAGAAATGATATTACAATGTACTACTTAATCCAAGTATTATTTAAGTAAGGAAGTATTTAAACTAATTTATTTTAGCTGGCATGTAAGATACACTCAGAGTATTTGTGATCATTCTCCAACACGTCCTAGTGTGACATATTGCATGTCTCTAAGAAGCCTTTTAAAGGTTTTTGTGTCTTATGATGTGGATAACAGATCGGATATCCAAATAATAATAAGCTGTCCATTCACACCTTATTTAATCCGGCTATCACCAGTTCTTCTCCTGATAAAAGCAATTCTAAACTTGTTAAAGAAAGGTCAATGGGATTGAACCTGTGACCAATAACATGAAGAGCCTACTATCTATATTCACTACACTTCCATCCCACTTTGTATATTCAACTCGCCTATATCTATAACAATATGTGGAATTTATACAACAGTTCATTTCTGTTTCAGAAAGCTACTCTACATATTCCACGCCTACCACCACAAGAAGTACAAAAAGACTGGATTGGACCCCCTGACAAAATTTCCAACATCAGAAAGATAAAGTTCCATATTCACCGAAAATGAAATGGCAATAGAAAAAGAATTCAGAGAAACTAGAGGTTCAACTTTAGAATGGCATCATGAGTTTTGGTCTAAACACAACAAAAACTTCTTCACAGTATGTAAATTGCAATTATTTGTTTAACCTGCAAACGTTTTCTGTTTACAGAAAATATTCCCAGGTGATTTATCACAGATCTATGAAAAACTATCAAAAATATTTTAAGTCAATTTGTACCTCGACAGTTTCTGAGTGATCATTTAATTCAAGTGCCAATATTTTCTACATGCTAACCTTTAAAAAAACACTTTCATTTCATTGATTTCTCATCAATTCATTTTGACACAAATACATTTACTTAGTTATCTGAAACATAATGTTGATTTATTATGACTTCCCTTCGAAGAAGCAGGGATACTTGTTTGCTCTTTGCCTGTCTGTCTGTCAAGTTAAGCGGTAGACCATCATGATTTTGGGTCCAGTAACTCTATATCACTTGGCCCAACAGTTCTAAACTCTGCAGTATAGGATGGTCTTTAAAGGGAATATATCAGGATTTTTCAAACTTTTTAAATTGGCGTAAACATATTTTCATGCTTCCCATAAAAATTTTGGGTGGCATATAGTAATCGCAGTCCGGTATTTCGTGTCCGGCCTGTAACATTGTCATGCATAAATGGGTTTTGTTAATACTTGCTACAAATGATCATCATAACATGATGACATAATGCGAGTAAGATCCACACCCATACCTCAAAGGTCAAAATCATACTTTTGAGTTTGTTTGACAACATTTTGAGTTTGTATGAGATTTCGTGTCCGGCCTGTAACTTTGTCATGGATTAATTGATTATAAAAATACTTGCTACAAATGATCAACATAACATGACAACGTGTTGCGATTAAGACCCACATCTGTACCTCAAATGTCAAGGTCACACTTTGAGTTTGTTTGACAATACTTTGAGTCTGTTTGAGATTTCGTGTCCGGCCTGTTACTTTGTCATGCATTAATGGATTTTGTTAATACTTGCTACAAATGATCAACATAACATGATGACGTGTCGCGAGTAACACCCACACCCCTACTTCAAAGGTCAAGGTCACACTTTGAGTTTGTTTGACAACACTTTGAGTCTGTGTGAGATTTCGCGTCCGGCCTGTAACTTTGTTATGCATTAATTGATTTTAGAAAATACTTACTACAAATGATCAACATAACATGACGATGTGTCGCAAGTGAGACCCACACCTGATTGAGATTTCGTGTCCGGCCTGTAACTTTGTGATGCATATAGATGGATTTTATAAATACTTGCTACTTATGATCAACATAACATGACAACTTGTCGCACTTAAAACCCAGACTCCCACTTCAAAGGTCAAGGTCACAATTTAACTTTGTTTGACAACACTTTCAATCTGTTTGAGATTTCGTGTCGGGTCTGTAACTTTGTCACCTATGGATAAATGATCAACAAAACATGATAACACTTCAAAGGTCATGTTCACAATTTAACTTTGTTTGATGACACTTTCAATCTGATTGAGATTTCATGTCCAGCCTGTAACTTTGTGATGAATAGATGGATTTTATAAATACTTGTTACTGATGATCAACATAATATGATGAGTTGTCGCACTTAACACCCAGACTCCCACTTCAAAGGTCAAGGTCACAATTTAACTTTGTTTGACAACACTTTCAGTCTGTTTGAGATTTAGTGTCCGTTCTGTAACATTGTCACCTATGGATTAATTTCAAAAACACTTTGCTCAGATGATCAACACGACATAATAAAGTGTCGTATGCAAAACCCAGAACCTTTCCTCAAAGGTCATGGTCAAACTCAATTTGGTTGATATTGTGTGTTTGGTCTGCAACTTTGTTTTTAACTTGGCTCAATTGATCAAGATGTCACACGTAAGACCTAGACTAGGTCAAGGTCACACTTTGAGTTTGTATGACATCTCTTTGAGTCTGTTTAAGATTTCAAGTCCATGTTGTAACGTAATCATACATGGATGGATTTCAAAAACACTTCACTCAATTTACCAATTGATCAACATGACATAATGGCATGTCACGTTAAGGCCCAGAACCTTACCTCAAGGTCACACGTTTAGTTTTAAAATAGCTTGACACAAGTCAGGCAATTACAATTTTTTATATCACTTGTCCAGTCGGACAAGTATTTCTAAAATTTGCTTGTCCTGACAAAAAACAGCTTGTCCTACTTTATTCTAGAATTAGGATACTAGTATTATGGATATAAATTAACTAAATATACAGTTTTATCAAGGTTAACAAACAGGGGATTTGCGAAAAAGAGATGCCGTGTTTAATTTCTGAATTTTCACTTGTCCAGTCAGGCTAGCAGCCTTATATTTTACTTGTCTGTACGCACAGTTCAGTTGTCTTGGACAGAGCAGATGAGCATTAATGTAAAGCTCTGCACAAGTGATCAGCATGTCATGATGATGTGTCACCTGCATTTTCCTGTAGAAATACCAAGACAGTTACATCAGATGTCAAGGTCAAGGTTTCACAAAGGTCAAGGTCATGCTTTAATGTAAAAAAAACAACAACGTGAAATTGCATGTCTGAAAC
The DNA here is from genome assembly GCA_029582155.1 of Panopea generosa. Classification (NCBI taxonomy): domain Eukaryota; kingdom Metazoa; phylum Mollusca; class Bivalvia; order Adapedonta; family Hiatellidae; genus Panopea; species Panopea generosa. The sequence continues at coordinate 17,235,615 of CM055897.1, forward strand.
GTCATTCCATTATTCTTGACATTTATGGATACCTATTATAACATATATTGTTATTTCCATAGACCATTTGGGGGGCATGCGGCACTTACCAGTGATATTTCTTGTTCCAACATAATATTAGAAAGGCGCAACACAAAATCTGAATGGGCACACATATTTAAAAAATAAAATATAGGAGTTTATAGAGGGGTGGGGGGAAAGGGGGGGGGGGGGGGGGGGTACACCTTTCTTTTAAAAATATTAGACCCCCCCATTGATACAGGCTTACACATAGTCAAAATTGTTTGAGTCCGAATGACTTTTAGCAGTATTTAAGTGCTGTCTATGTTTAGAATGTTGATTTTGTCACATTTTGGTGGATTTTATATACCAAACTGTTCAGATTTTATTTATTAATGATAATGAAGTGCTTTTTATCCATTTTAATAACTATTGAATATTTAAAGGTTGCATATTGCACACATATATATATAATTAAGAAATGTAAATAGACACCTGGAATCATGGACAACTTTGTCAGTTTTGATGATCAAAATATTGCATGTGTTATAGGATTGTGTTATTTTTTTCTTCTGAAAATTGTACATACACCTGTTATTTTAAAAAACAACTTAAATTTGTTAAACCAAGTAAGCAAGTGTTAAATATGAACCCTGACTGTAAACTACCTTAAATAGCAGCGGCTTCATGAATATGTCATACTTTCTACTGCTAGTATGGTAGTTACTTTGATTATCTGTGTTTATTTCAGTTAAAGGATGAGTTTGTAAAACAAAAATTAGCTGAAAAAGAAAAGACTGCAACAGCAGATGAGGATGTACAAACTATAACTGCTGAAGAAATGTCACAATTCTACAAAAAATTTCTTGATGATAATTACAAAATGCACACAGAGTATAACAAGTGAGTGGTATTGAAATATTGTTACCTAATTACTATACTGTAACCAAAAAGCATAAACATTGATGAAAAATTTGGCAAGTGCAATGGCTAGAAACTATTTTGTGAGAAACATAGTTTTTAGATTAGTTGTCTGATTTTGTCCTTCACTACTTGTGTCTACTCCATAACTTCGAGTCGGACACAGTTAACTCAGTTTAGTTTAACCTTATTTATTTTAATTCAATTGTGAAACAAGTTCTTACAACTTAGCTTAGGCAAATCACGCTCGAAGTCTTCCTGGTTAGAACCAGTACTAAGCATATGCAGAAAAATGTCTTGCTCAAGGACACCACACATAGCCATGGCGGAGGATTGAACCAACAATCCTCCAATCATGAGCTTGGTGCTCTACCACTGGACCATGCGCTCCACTCCAATATCATTTCAGCAGTTGTGTGAGTTCATATCCCCGTTCAGTCACAGTTTTCATGATGCCTGGTGTTAGACCTAGTGTCTCATTGAAATTCATGAAGGGATTTATAACTAGGCACAAGTGTCTGCCATATTGTGATGATTGGCAGAGCACAACTTCTAGCCATGCCAGTTCAAGATCATTGCAAGAGGTCATAGGTCATGTAGGCAGTATTTTGTTTATCTTTTTAACTGCATGAGGCATTTTTTAATTACTTCATACAAATCTTCATGCTGTCTCAATATGGTGAACATTTGTGCCAAGTGATTAAAAAATGTATGTGCAGAGTACAACTTCAGTCCATGTCATCTCAAGTTAAAGATCGTACTACATGTATGAGATCAGGTCAAAGGTCAGATAGAGAGTATTTTGAGTCTGCTTCATATCTTTTTTTTAACTGCCTTGGAGATTTTGCAATTACCTGGCACAAATGTTTTCTTTTTTTTTTTTTTTTTTTTTTTTTTCAGTCACCCATCTGGATGACCCATTTATTCTCCCCGTCCTAGGTGTGCGGGGGTCGGGGAGGACCATCCCCCTACACACCTTACAATTTCAAAATAAATATATATATCTATATCAATAGCATATAAAATAATTCACCACATTCATTCATCTTTCATTCCTCAAAGAATTCAGTTTTGTAAATGTATAATACTTTATAACTGTATATATATTACTTGATCTCTATTAAGAATGGGGAGAATAAATAATAAAAAAAGAGAAAAGAAAGGTGAAGATAATAATAATGATAATAAAAAATATTGGGGATAAGGTGGGGGTGGGGGGGGGGGTTGCCAAAAGAGGTTGAAGCAAATATCGAAGACATATACAGTCCACTTCCAAGTTTGATTTTTTTTTTTTAAATTAAAGAGAAAAAAACAATAACAAAAACAGACTATATATAAATATGTTATTTTACAGGATAAGTTTAAGTATGATACTCCAGTCTTTCTCAAATTTGTCAGATAGTCCGTTCTTAACAGATATACATCTATTTACGTCAAACATGGATTTCATACTCATCAGGAGTCCTTTATAGGAAGGAGTGGCCTCCAAGCATCTACTTGCATAAATGTATCGTTTTATCTCAAGAATTAACAAGTTCTCTGTTAATGTTCTTTTATCATTTTTTGAAATCCCAAATAGAAGCTGAGTTTCATTCCATTGTACTTGAATATTTATATTATTTAGATGCATTATTACATTTGATAAAAGCTCTTGTGTATGAGAGCAATGCCAAAAGATATGTTGCAATGTTTCTGTCTGTTTCTTACAAAAAGTACATTTTTCATTTGATTTAATCTTTTCTTTAATGTTTTCTTTATTAAGACAATGTGAAACACTTAGAGCCTCATTAAACTTCTGAAATGCACACTTTTTGATAATAACAAAAATGATTGTAATTAAATGCGTTTATAGTATTGCTAAAACCATGCCTGTAGACCCCTTAGTGACTGTTTTTTAAAAAGCGAGAAAATAAATAAATTTGATCGAAATGTGTGTTTCTTAGATGAAGGGACAAAACTTTTAACTTTTGTTTACATTTTTGTAATTCCATAAAGACTTTCCAACTGTCCCTCCTCCGGTGTTTGAAAGTACACAAATGAATACTGCAGTGGTAGTGAGGGGATGAAGACCGTTGGATAAGGGGTTCATTAACAATATTAGAAAAGTTTTGGCTTCACTAATATTATGTATCATTATTGGGTTTTCTTTGTTTAAAATATATAATATTGATGTCTGCAATAAAACTGTATTGAACATAGCACGCATTATATCATTTATACGCACTGAAAAACAATGAGTACGGAACGTAGTTTGGTCTTATAATCTTGCTCAGGATCCTCCCTTGCATATATGCGTGATACTATCACACGCACTATTACGTCACAAATCACTTTATCACAGTCAATACTGAGAGGCTACCAAGGGTGGTTTGTTTAGTTCAGTTATGAAAAAAGTATTTTTATTTTTGATTTTATATGAACGATTCGTCGCTCGTGGTTTCCAGTTCATTAATTCACTGAGGGGAATAAAGGGGACGTTCTTAAAAAATATTTAACCGCAAGTGGTTATTTATTTTTTAACCACATCCCCTACAGTTTCCCATACTATGTTTCTCTGTTAAGTGAGTTGATCATAAATTACCAACTGACGCGTTTCCAAACAAACTTTGTAACTCCCCGTGTTCTGCTGAAGGTGTTTATCGGAAAGAGATAAACATTAATTTGTAAACTAAACCCGTACTTAATTATGTACTAATAATGTGCTTTATATTATTTTTTTTGTGATCAAATAAACATGACTTTTTTGTATTCTATCATCTGGAAGAGTAAAACTCGCTTAAATTAAAACTAAAAATGACCAATTCGGAAGTTTAATGAGCCTTTAATGCTCCTTCACATATAAATGATTTGAACTCCATTTATATTGTGTATCAACTTAACACAGAAAGTCATTTAATATTAAAAGAAATATTTTTGATTCTGACATGCACATAATTAATATATGGTTATTACCATAATTGTTTTTTATGCTGAAACAAGCTGTTTTTCATATTTTATTTAGAATCAAGAATACAGATTTTAAAATAACCATGAAATTCTCCTATACATTTACAATGTATTAAATAGTTCAGTGTTTCTGCAGATTCATGTACTTACAATAGGTGAATTAGTAAGGATGATGTTTTACATTTATTTTCCAGAGAGTGGTATAAAAGAAATGTAGCAATGATATGGCCATCCATTAAAGTCACATTCGTGAGGATGTTTCGCAGAAGAAAGACAACAAACACGAACAATACCTGAACACTTTGTAACCTGTTAATATTAAATTAAATTATGTAACATTGCCAATTGTTTGTTATTGTCAATCTTTTGATCATTTGAACCAACTTAAAAAAATAGTTAATTTTGACCGGTACCGTCACTAACATAGAGCAACAGTCACTATGACCTGTTATTGTCAGTCCTGTGGTCAACCAGTTTAATTTACAACTTTATATATTTACAATCAATTAAATTGTTTCAGCACAATATATACAGTTTATGAAGCATGGAATTTATGATTCAATGATTCTAAATGAATTTTGGCCTTTTTATTATTTCAGCATGATTATAATTATACTTTGTACAAGACAGATACACTATTTGGTATAGCAATTTGCCATGAGATAGTTGTAAATGTGGTATGGAATTTATGGTTAAATGACTTTTACATGGACTTTGGTCCTTTGGCTAATTAATACATTTACCATATATATAGACTTAACCTCCTCACTCACTTGGTTGACGTCCATCATATTTGGTATGATGGAATATGGTCGCATTCCCTTAAAGTGCAGGGTGGTCTAACGGTAGAGCATCTGCCTCGCATGCAGAAGGTCATGGGTTTAATCTCCCGCTGGGTCACACCAAAGACACTATAAGCTTTATGTCTTGGTGCTCAACATTTAGAGGATAGTTTTAGGTCTGGTTGACCCAGTGTCAGTATATTGTGACTGGGTGGGGTATCATACCATGTGTCTGTGGCATGCTACTCCAGTGTTGCAGTGCTAAGAATACTGTGTCAAGTAGACACTGCACGATATGCATGAAAAATTGTTGAAAGTGCCGCTAAACATGATACAACAACAATGCTAAAAGGTATTGGTTTTGATATTTATAGTATGGTGATATTTTACAAAAATGTGTTTTTAACATGGGAATTTAGGTGCCTTTTTATGTTTAAAACAAACTTACAGTGACTGACAGTGTATATAAATATTAAACTTGAAAAAAAAGGAAAGAATCTAATTGACTCTCAATATTACCTGATATATACACCAACTGTACTTATTTTTGTCCAAGACCTCAGTATATAACTTTCATAAGTTGTAATGAAATTCTTCAGCACCATAATCTAGTGTATGAACATTGTTGGGCCGAGACATTTAGTCGGCCTAGTATGGTGACAATACTAGTTTAACTAGAATTCTATGAAACTTGTTACACTTAACCAGTATGGTATGTATGCTTTGACAAAAGAATACTGCTAAAACTAGTTACTGCCCTGTTTCGACTTGAGTTTTTGGGAACAATAGTGCCTTTAGAAGTTTCTTTATATATACACATTTTTTTTATACAATATTTGAATTGACGACATACACTCCTCCCACAGTTTGAATAATACTTGGGACAAATTGAACATACACAGATTATAGTTACAGGGGTGTTCTACACTGAAAAGAAAAAGAAAGTATACATTTTGGTTTTTAAAATTATTCCATTATTGGCTAAGTTTATTCATGTGATGGAAAATGAGCTGATTTTTTCTTATTGTTTTGCTTTGAAATGAATTAAATGTTTGTTTTTTGATTCAACAATATGATGAAATATTAATATACAAAATTTATATGCAATACATTTATTGCTCCTTGACCTGTTGACGTTTATAGGTATGTATACTTTCTTTTTCCTTTCACTGTAGTTTGCTTTATGTTTTTCACGAGTCATTTCCCTTCTGTGATTTTACAATAACTACAACATATATTACCACATGTATATCTGTACCACCTGAATTCAACTCTTCCTACAGTTTACATGCAATTCAATTAATAACTGGTACACATCATCAACATCAAGTGCACAGTGGCACGCATAGTCAGAATTGTCTGGTACACATCATCAACATCAAGTGCACAGTGGTGCGCATATAGTCAGAACTGTCTGGTACACATCAACATCAAGTGCACAGTGGTGTGCATATAATCAGAACTGTCTGGTACACATCATCAACATCAAGTGCAAAATGGTGCGCATATAGTCAGAACTGTCTGGTACACATCATCAACATCTGGTACACATCATCAACATCAAGTGCACAGTGGTGTGCATATAGTCAGAACTGTCTGGTACACATCATCAACATCAAGTGCACAGTGGTGCGCATATAGTCATAACTGTGTGGTCAGTTTGTGTTTCATGATGGGTAGGTTTGTAGTAAAGGTGTCACGATGACCCCAATCATGCAAAAGTAGATGAATAGAAGAACTGTTGGAACTTCTTGTTAAAAACTTTAAAGTATCTTAACACCTTTAACATACATGTATTTCACATTTTATTCCCCATATCTTTTATATCCAGGAGGACTTCAAGAGTGATTTTAATAAGTTGTAAGAATTTGTTTCACAATCGAAGTAAAATAAATAAGTTTAAACTTAACACTGGATAAGTAATAAACATCACAAAACACAAGTAATATAGTTTACACTTTATTTCTAGAGGCAGACTATTTGATTGATGCCAAATTATCAATCTGGGCCAACCAGACTTTTTTTAAATAGCCTAAATTAAAAATGAATTCTTAGCAAGATGATGACAAGCAGAAGTAAAAAAATACCTCTTGTATTTACTCATTTTTATCTAGGAAGCAGTTTTAAGAAAGAAAATGTAACTACTGTATGATGTTGAAATTAGGAACACATACATGTTTGGACACAAGCTCCTAATTTTAAACAGTATTAAAAAATATTAGAAATGAATTTGACCTATAAATGGGGATCATTTGACCATCCCACCAGGATAAATATAAATTTAAACAGTTAATCAAACATAAAATATAAATTGAAAACAGAGTTATTCATAGAAACAGATAGGAAAATAAAGTTTCTATAGAGTTAATGAAACAAATAGGTTTTGACTTTCAATAAATAATTACCATTAACATGTGTTCAGCAATCTTTCACATGTTAATGACCGTTGTATCTCAAATGAAGAAATAAGCATGGGATAAAAAGGCATGGAACAGACATTTCTTGCCAAGACTTTAGTTTTAATATAAAATTACTTAAAAGAATGATGGAAAATATTAAGACATCAATAAATAGCATAATAACAGATGTATGTAATACTCCAACCATGTAACAATTTTATGTGACTAGCAATATAATGTGTGATGTAACACCACTATTACAACAGAATAGTCTATGTGATAGGTCCTTCCATTTCAGCTGTCGGAAATAAGATATAAAAATGTTATTGAAAATATCACAGACGTCTAAGTGTCATCAATTGTATGTAAAAGTTCACTTGACATTTGTACCACAGTGTTCATGTCATTTCCACACAATGGAGTTACTTTTTTTTTTTATAAAAAAAAGATGTTCTAACATAAATATCAAGTACATCATATAAAATCTAGAATACCTGTAAGATTTGTATTAGAAATTGGTGTGTAATGGTAAAAAAGCAGTGCATTTAAAATCAAATAATGTAAACTCTGCAATATAAGCATGGATTCCTGTTTTATTGATGGTCATTAGTGCCCGTTTTTGGTACAAGCTTTTACCTTTATTAAATTGGAGAGAATCAATTTGTACACAAAAATGTGTTGACACAACTGTACCTGTACAATGTACTATCATTGTTCTGCAAGTAACTGACACGCCTTTCTTATAAAGATTTTGGCCCGAGCTGGGCCCGAAACCACATCCTAAGCGTTGAGAGGTAAGTAATCATGAGATAGCACCTTAGTTTACTGACCTAAGAAGGACCCTGATAACAATGCATTATAAATGTACATCAGATGGCCAAATGTTGTAATGGTTTCACTTTTACTGACTAAAATTGATGTCATGCCAGCTATCCATGGTTGTTTACTTTAGTTCATGTTAATGCAAATGGGCTTCCAAATATTTCTATCTGAAACTAAATATTTTTTATCTGAAACTGAATACTTAAGGAATCATTTATTACATTTTTTAACCAAATGAAGTCCCTCCTGATTTGGAAATTAGGGTAAAATGATATTTGCTTATATATTTTTTCTATTATTACAATAAAATAAAATAGAAAGAAATTGAATATTTTGTTTATTTTACCATTTATGACTACAAGTATGCAAACTATAAAGCATTTAAACATTTTACAAGAGTTGTGCCCCTTTCTAAACTACAAATGGAATAAATGTCTGCACACATAGTGGGCTACTTCAATGTGCATCATGTAGACATTTTAGAAATACTTGTGTGAACATTTTTTTCAAAATTATTCTATATTCCTAAAGTAAAACATTTTAATTTTGTTTTATTTCATAATGAATCCTGGCTCTTAAGTCCTTATCTTCAATACATGTATGTAAGAGAAAACAGGTGCAGTAAATTCATTATCTTCCCACAGATTTTCATTAAAAACTTAAGAAAGTAAGCATTTAGCTCCAGAACTTCACAGTGTTCAGTTTATTTCGCAACAATTTTCTTGAAAGTTCTAGAAGTCAAATTTCAGTTTCCTGGGTGTCATGAACTGTTTCGCTTCCTCATCGGTAACTGTTACCCGTCTTTTCCTGTGTTCACCAACCACCTTCTGCAGGATCTCTATCAGTTCTTTCTTCAAGTAACCTGTTAGTAGCTCTCCACTTGTGTAATCCTGAAACATCAGATCAAACCGTTAAAAACCCAAAAGTCACAATATTTAAAACTTTGTTGAGCAAGCTTCAAGCAAAATATTCTGGGTTATTCCAATAAAGTGATTTAATAGCAGCACTGCCAGAAGATTATTGAACTTATTTCATACTAAAATTAATTTGGTACTCGAATACAACTTCCTGGATTCATATAATACAGTACATACAGTCAAACCTGTCTTAAGCAGCCAGTCAAGGGAAGGAGCAAAACTGGCCTTTTAAGGTTGTTTTTTTAATGCAGGTTAATTTGCTCTGAAAGTATATAAATGGGAAATAACAAAGGTGGCTGCTTAAGACAAATGGCTGCTTAATAGAGGTGACCACTTCTACAGGTATGACTGTATATTAAAGCGCAAACATTTAACTTAACCTTGATTTGAGAGTACACTGCAGACTAGAAATAAGTCTGTGTTAAAAGTTGCAGATATTCACTTTTATTTTGTCATTCGTTTTTAAATTGCACCTGGACTTTGAGTTGAACACTGAACAAAGTTTTATAACCTCAAACACACAAAAGCCATGTGTTTAATGATTACATTAGCAGTTATAATATTGATGAAGTACATGTATGGATTTATAAATTATTTCAAACATAAAGTATACAGGTATAGGGTAGCTGATAAAACTGCGGAGTAGTATTATTTGGAAGGAAATGTTAATTTGTTTTTTCGTTCTGTCCATGTTTTCTATTTATTACAACAGTTTTTAAAATTGCATTGACCCAATTTGTTCATTCTATAGTTTCCTCCATATCAAATATTTTATTTTTGTAAACTATTAATCCTGCATAAAGGAAGCAATATAATTAAATAAGAATGTCAATTGTAATTTATATTTAAGTTACTATTGTCAGAAAGATACTGCTGTTTTTTAAATGGCATTTTTTATTTGAATATTTAGCGTCATGTTAATGCCATGGAGGGCTAACAGACGATCAGTTAACCTAACCATTGTTTCCTGGAATCCTGGAAGTTTTACCAGTACTTGAGCACACCCCATCTTCACAAATAACTGATGACTCTCCCACTTGAATCAGCAGTGGGAGACAAATGATAATGAGACAAAATGTCATATATCAACAATCATGGAGATTGTGGCTGGGCGGGGGATTCAAACTCACGACCTCTGGATTAATAGTCAGACGTGCTAGCGACAGAGCTAATCAGGCCAGGCAAATACATGTTAAAAATTCCAATATCATCTTGTTACTTTCAACATGAATGAGGTCAAGTTCGATTGATTTCTTTGCATTCAAAATATATAAAAATCACATGACCAGATCCTACCTTCCGTAATTGAGCTAGTTTGTCATCATCTTCCATAAAGAATGTCAGGTACTGGTATGACACATCTATGTCACAGTCGCCTCCCTTTTCTTTATGCTCCTCAACAGTGGCGCCACCTCCAGAGAAGGCATATTTGTTGACCTAAAAGTTCATATAAAGAACATATATTTAAAGTTATGCTCTGCTACAGTGGTGCCGAGCACCTTCAGAGAATACATATTGTTTGACCTAAAAGTACATAAATATCAAGAACATAATTTGTGTATATACCGGTATTCAAAATGTCTGCCCCACCACAGAGGCTCTGAGAACATCCAGATGATGCCTATTTGATAGAAACATAAATTTACATGGCATTGCATGGCATTTCCCTTGAGCTATTTAAAGACACTTTACCCAGGAAGACTTCTAACGGGTTTTTGCTATGTTGTTAAAACTTGTTTTACAACTGATGTAGCCTTTATATATGTTTGTTGTGTTGTGATGTGTAGATACAAGTATATTGCTTAACGTCAATGCCGACATTCAAAGCTCCATATGTCGTCCGATGTTTAACCCTCTTATGCTCGGTACATCCTCTAGGTGGCGGGGCAGGTAGTGGTGATCAGACACTATCTCGTCTACGATGTGGTTCCTCCAGTCAAAGTCATTACCGTTAAATCCATACTATTTGGTCCTTCATCCCCCCCTCTCGGATGGCCCTTGGAATATTTTTTCTTCTGTTCTGTTGTAAATGCTTAAATGAACTTTAAAAATTACCTTTTATACATGTAAAAGCTTTTGGATATATTTTAATGCCAAACTTCTATTACCATCAAAAAAGACCTCACCTTGGTTTTAATTTCTTTGTCTGTGTCGGTGAGAAATATGGATGAATTTGGATCGCTTGCACTCATCTTGGTCTGTGCCCCTTGCAAGGCAGGGAAGAAGGTCGAGTGGAGAAGAGCTGGCTTGAGACACTGCATACGTGGGGCAACATCCCTTGTCATTCTGAAGTAGGGGTCCTGAAAGTGGAAGTAGACAATAAATAAAGTAATTCTGATAAAAGCATGATAAGAACTGGCATGCAAATTTTGATACAAAAACATAAAAAAACGTGTTTTAAATTAAAAATCATGTTCTCTTAATAATATACTAGTAATATTGTTTGTTTCAGTTGACATTTTCAAGCCAAATTTCATTATAATTCATGCAAGTTGCTATAGATATTATATTTGAAATGGATAAAAAGCATTTCATCATAAAAGCCGAATCCCTTTTCAAAATGTTATCTTGGCATGTTAAAATACATATCCTTTTGGCAATATGGGGTCACTGTGTATATATATTAAATAATTTCCCTTTAATCAAATGGTTCTGAAAATTGGAATCGGGGCTAAAAATGTCAACCATAAAAAGTGATAACCATGTAAAATCATGGTTTTCAAACATTTTCTATTTAAAAACCACTAAATTGATTGTAAAATTTATATAAGTAGTAATTTGCTCATGCAAAGTTCATGCATAGTCCATTGGCAGAGCATTGAACTATCAGACACGCTGAGTGCACTCAGACACGCTGAGTGCACTCAGAAACGCTGAATGCACTCAGATGCGCAGTATATGCACTATACACTAAACTATTCGTGCGCTACTGTGTACTCTTCTTTCAGTATTTGAGCGTGAAGTCAATAATCAAAATCGAGATAAATAAGAAATTTTCTGTTCACATAAATATAAACCATGTAGTATATATAAATGACGCATGATAAAACTAATTTTGGTCAACAATTTGTCAATTATATCATAAATATCAATATTGAGCTAATCAATATAAAAAAGTATAAAAACCTATTATACAACAGACGACGCATCGATGGTTATCTACGGTTTCAAGGCCAATTAAGTTGCACATTTAAACAAGATTTGGTTTGCGCAACAAAAATATAAATAAATTTATATATTATGTAAATAACAAATCGAAAATATGTAATATGAACTCACTATTTGCCTTGCTATTTCGATATAAACTAGTTATAGAACATACAGAACATATATTTCAATTGATTTAAGCGTATACAGCTCTAAACACAAAAAAAATCAATGCATTTGTGAATCAAACAAAACATTGATACGCGGAAAATTGTATGATTATGATTCTGTTTGTTTGAGTATTTTTGGCAAAATTTAAATTACCCATTTTAAATTCAATTTGGAGTTTAGTTTTATATTTTCCCCAAACAAAGTTACACCGAGTCTGTGCTTAGTTGTGAAAAAAATGGAAGCAAAACTGTTATATTACAACTAAAGTGAAAACAGTATACTCGTGCACATCTCATTAAAATATGAAAATAATAGTACCAAATTAATATCATTCTTAAATATAAAGTGGGTCAGTAGTGCAGTGGATAGAGCTGGCTTCAGACGGCAGAGGTCGCGAGTTTGACCCGCGCTCTACCCTATGACCTCTCGAAACACAATTCAGTACCAGATCTAATAAAGGAATGCACTGGAGAATGATATGCATAAGCTCCGAGTCAAGCTAAATTAAATTTATGTAAAATAAATGTATGTATGCCAAAACAACACGACAGGCCGAAAAATAATGATGATAATAATAATATTATGCAAAAATTTGCATTTTTTTAGTATTGATTTTGACTATATATTTCTTATTGAATCACATCTCGTGGGTTAAATTAAGATTCATTAATCTGGTACAAATTATAATCAAAATACACGCACGTATCAAATATAAAAACTGTGACAAATCTGAAGTCAATATATATCAATGATCCAATGATAATAGTATTTAAAAAAAAAAAAAATAAATAATAATAATAATACAAATAAATACTACATTTTCATTAGTTTTAAAACTGTAGGATTGTTTTTATCTTGTGAAATTAACAATTCTGATTTTTAGTTTTATCTGTTTTTTATCAGAAGATATGCTGACATTCATCTCCAGCAGAATGGGAATGCAATTGACTTGTTTATTTAAACTACGGGACTAATGACAGATAATTAACGGACAAAAACTGCAAACAGTCAAAACTGTCAAATATGTTCGTAATTTAAAACAAATGCATTTGTTACGTAAAATAAAACAACTAAATCGTAAGTATATTGCCCATGCATGCACGTTGATTTATTTTTGTTTTAAATTTATTTATTTTACATCAAAAGTCAATATCCAGAATGCCAGTCGTGGTAAATTGACAGCGCTAGATACACATCCCTTAATATGTGTGTCACACTTTCTACCATTCATTAAGTACTGGTTATATTTTATAAGGTGGGGTTTTCGTTTCATTAATTAAATGATATTAATATCATGGGTTTATATACTAAAGTATCGTTCTGAAACCTCGAATAACCAATATCTTAAATGAATTTGTTTGATTTGTTGTTAATTGGCTGGCAGTTTTTCTTATATCTCTTCTTTTCAATCACATACTGCGGGATCAATTAAGATTCGTCAGTGTGGCACTTATTACATTCAAAATGAAAGCATCCGCAGGGTTCTTCTGTGGGCAATAGACCGGTAAGTCACCGCTTTGGCATATAATTTAAATGACACGGCTCTCACTGGCATGTGACATAACGTTATAAACACCACGGATGTCTGTATTGCTGCGTGTCTTATAAGTAGTGGTATAGCACAGTGGGTATATTTTCAAAGAAGTTTAATATAGTTTGTATTTTAATTATTATATTAACATGAATCATACTATCAGTAAAAAAATAATTTGAGAAACACTGAAAAAAGGTTAATTTCAGGTATATATATATATACATAATGATAACGAAAATATTTACTAAATCTTATAATATCAGAATACCTTTTTTAAGTTTACTGTCGCCACATTTAAACCCAAATCTAGAAAAAACACTACAAGATTATTATTTTTCAAAAATCATTTATTATTTTATATGTCAAATCCCATCGCACATTTATAATGATTTTTTCATCACCCATGCAGTGCATAATCTTATTATTGATTATAAAGCTGATTTTAGTTTGAATATTAACAATAACCAGAGACATATCCACATATTGTAAGGTCACTGCTTATACTGATCAAATGAATGGATTACTGTTAATCCGAAGACGTATATGCGGTATTGAATTTTTAATTACAATTACAATATATTTAGTTTATGTTGATGTATCTATAAATTTTGTGGATAACTTTTTTTGCTTTTCTGTGAAAAACGGCTTACGATATATCAAAGAAGTTACTGAGGCAAACACTTTTCGGTCTGGATAGTAGAAGTCGGTAGAACGTGCGATATTCTTTGATCACACAGACCACTGATCACATATCAAGATACAGACTCTTTGGTTAATCTTCCCTCAGTAATGGTTTATCCGAAATTTACAACCTTTCACCCAGCGGGTGACACAATCGGATTATGAATTAAATTACCTTGACTAAATAGCATGGATACATTTTATTAATTGCTCTATTTTTTAACAGCTTCGATTAAAAAGGCAATACGGAATCATTTTAAGAGTTGAGAGATTGCGATTGGTTATGGGCCGTAAACTGAACTGAGCGGACTGAACAATGAGTGAACGCTGAACGAACGAAGCGAACGCTGAGAGGAGTATAAAATAAAGATAGTAAACATCGCTTGTGAGCGTATACTTGCGTTTGTGAGTGCATTAAATTAACCGCACTTAATTGAGTGCAGGCAAACGGAGCGCGAATGGAGCGCAAACTGAGCGCAAACGGAGTGCAAACTGAGCGCAAACGGAGTGCAATTATGGGGTACTTGAGCGGTTTAGGGTCTGTACCAACAGAGATGGATGTGTTCAAGTACTGGTTAACCTTTTAAGGTGATCCCAAGAAAGAGTGATTAATGTTAAGTAAGTTGGGCATTGTTAGATGTTAAATATTCAAACAAAAGTTGTCAGAAGACCAACAAAGCTCGCCTCTGGGTGTCTTAAGTCCAAAAAAGGGCCATAACTGTGCCAAAATGAAATCCAGAATTATGGTTCTTGTCTTTGTGTGTTCCGTTGATGATGGTGAACACACATGCAAAGTTTCATTCCCATCCAATGAGTGGTTGCATAGATATCTTAAACTTAAATGCAAAAGTTTAACCTGGGTGTCCACAGACGATGCCGGGGTCATGACAATAGCTCTCCTTGGACTTCGTCCCGGCTAGCTAACAAAACCAATATCATAACATCTACATGAACAAAGACAATGACACAATTTTTCAATTTCACTGTCATTGATTTAAATAAAAAAAAATGAGTTTTTTAGATAAAAAAAAATCTATAGAGTTGTACAACTTTGATGGGATGGGCTGCAAACAATAAACATAGCATATATTATTTTATTTGGCTTATAAGCAAGACTTTACCTGATCAATGGCACACGGTATAAGTACAGGTATATCCTTTCTGTTGTTGAATATATGAGGAAATGAAGAGCTAAAACTCGGGGCTGCCTCAACGCCAGGGAAGAAAACCTTTCCTATACAGGTACTGTCGTCAAATCCAAATATACCTTTCACTTGATTAAACGTGACTAGTTTGGAGACTTTTGCAATGTTCCTGTAGAACTCTGGACATTGTCTGAAATGAATTATCAGCCAATTGTGGTACATGTAATACATACTGTCACGTTATAGTTACAACAACATTAAATAGGGAGTGTGTTCAGATACAATAAATTCATATGGATATATATATTGCTTCAGTTTACTGACATATATTTCGGTCTGGCAATTTTATAAATATATATGCATAAAAAATTACTAAAAAAATGAATTAAATGATGTCTCCCTATATATAAATAAAACAATACATATTCTATTTTTCTTTTTTCCATTGGAAGATAAATAATCTTTGAAGATATTTGGTTTATACAGGAATCATTCATATGAAATTTCATCAATATTTTTAAGCCATTGGCAGGATTTCAATAAATGAACCCATTGTCCAACTGGGGTAATTATAGCATTTTCAATACATGATGGTTATAAACGGCATACTATCCAGTTGAATAGGAAGTGGAAGATCTCTGAACGAATCCAAGTAGAGCCATCGTCCTTCTGTAAGTTACTGGTAAATATTCTCATATTAAGTTTGTGGATCAAACTGGGCTCAAATCCACTATCTTAACAGTTTAGAGGTTTACAAGTGGTCATTCAAGGAAAGTACCTAGACCACTCGGTCATGAAAGAACCTAAGAAAAGGATGGATAATTGTTACATTTACTATGTACAATGTGGTGCACGTTAGTTTTAATAGTTTATACTTATTTATTTTAGCTCAATTACGATGAAAGCTCAGTGCTTATATGAACCGCTCTCAAGTCGGCTTCCTGGGTAGAACGAGTACCGAGTGGCAGCGGATTGAGCTGGAGACCGAATCGGCAACCTCTGGCGTGAGCAACCAACACTCTATCCATTAGACTACCACCCCCGCTATGGTGCATGTGATTCATTGTAGTAGAGCTGCCTTTACCTATCCTCGCACATGATGAGATAAATTAATTCTAATGTATGTGTAATTTAACCGTGACCATTTAAAAACTGCCTCAGTTTACTGACTTACATAACATGAACAACTAGAACTTAATTAATTTAAAGTCTTACCTGAGAGACTGGTTTTCACTGGCTAATCATTATAAATAATGATGTGAGAAAGGACTTTGCGACGTTTGAACAAAAACAAAAGGGTCAGATCAGTGCAAATAGCCAAGTGTGTTTTTTAAGAAATGCTGCAAGTACTGAAACTCCATGAATTTGATTTCTATGGTATAGTATTAAGCTAAAATAAATACTCCATGTTGACAGTAATCGACATTTCACTACATATCTAAGAGTACCAATGTCTTACCCGATATATTCAAAATCACTGAATATAAACGTCTTATCCATGTCAAAGCCCAAGGCAATTATATCCTTGGCATTTTGATGTGCCAGCCGTATTGTCTCTTCCAGTGTCAGATCTTTCCACAGAAACTTCTCGTCATCAGTAAGCTGTATGACCAGTGGTACATCAAACGTATCCTGTAACCACCTGAAAAATTATGAGATTGGCATTTTCTGAAATGTGATGGTTTCACTGAACTTGCCCAGGTGGTGACTTCAAACTTAGTCCAAAAATTTATAAGAGAAAATGTGCCAGTTTGGCTGCACTCGTACCTACTCACTCAAAATTGCAGCTACTCTAACTTTTTGTATTGACTTTAAAGACGTTAACATTTTTTTAATGATTTCTGTCCATTTTTGTTTAAAATAACAATACAAAATTAAATCTGGCAAAAAAAAAAATAAGGCTATAAGTACCTACCGATCCACATGACAAATACTGAGTAAACGCAGCAAACAAACATTTTTTTTAAATATGCCTTACTTACAGAATGATGGTGCTTCTACTCTGATTAATTCCTAGATCAAAACTGGTTAACACTTTTTAAACATTGCAGCATATGGATGTTCCTTATCTATTTTTGTTATAATCACATAATTTACAGTGCAGGAGTGTAATGAAACCATTACATAGTTTTATATCAACCTAATGTATTATAACTAACAATGCACAACTAGGTATTTTCTGTTTAACTAGACTTTTGTATGTCCTTTTTACCACAGTAATGTCATAAAAAGAATCTTACCTTTGTGCTCATTTAAATTAAACTCATTTAATAAATTCAATAATAATTTAAATGAGGACTCATGAAAGATCCTCTGTACATGTATAATAAGAAACACAGAATTTTACACACAAGTTACCAGACAGCCCAAGGTCATGGTTCCCAGCCTGTGTACTTACTTTGTAAATATGAAAGGTATAAGATGTCCCAGATGCATAGCCTCAGATGACGGTCCCCGGCCTGTGTACAGGAAAAACGGCTTTTTCTGTTCATGAAGGTCCAGAATCATGTGCATGTCCCTGTAATAAATGTTAATTAATGTTAGTACAGCATTTGTTCTCAGAGAACCTGCTTCTCAGTTTCATGTGTTAAGCTGCAACAATATCAAGGGTGTCCTTAAAAAATATGTTTGCCGTGCTTCTACCTACTCACTCAAAATTGCAGATACCCAAACTTTTTTTATTGACTTTCAAAGCTGCATTTTTCCTTAACCCTTTACTTCATATAGATGCCTTTGGACACCTTTAATATAGACACCTTTGGACACCTCTAATATAGAAGGCTTTTGAATTATTGGGTGAATTATGTTTATATTAACTGAAAGAGTGGAAAACAGTGCAGGAAGTGTTCAGATAGCTCGTTACGAGCAATCTGAAATCTCGTGCACTGTTTTCAAAGGCCTTCTGTGATTGGTATCTATGGAGTAAAGGGTTAAAATAACTTTGCAAAATCAAAATGTAAAAATGTTTTATCTACCTACCTACCCACATGAAAAATACTGGGTCGGAGCACAGCAAACAAACATTTTTTAAAGGATGATCTCACAATCATGTTTATATTTCATAATCTCACTAGAGATGCGCTTATCTACACAGCAGTCACAAATCCGTCAAATAAATACCTTAAAGGGATTATATTGGCAAGTAACACAAACACGCTGTTAATCCAGACTTTTCATGTATGCAGGTGCACAAGATAATGCTTATGTTTTGACGTATAACCTTTATTTACTTGAAAGTTATCAAATTAACAGTAATTGAATATTGGCCAAAACTTTAATACGTCCCGCAATAAAGGTTTGCGCAATGTTTACATTGAACTCCGTAAAATTCCCGAACAAAGCCTCGAAAACGAGATTGGGAACGAGTCTTCACGATGTTATCCGATGATTGATTGGAAACCCGAAAGCATTCGTTGAAAATGGTAAATGTAAACAAAAACAAAGCGTGGCCTCAGAAACCCGATGTTTGTAATAAAGAGGTTATGCTATTAGACACTTTAGTCGCGTATATCTCTAAGTTATAAGTGTATCTTCATGCTGGGCGTGTGTATTTAGGACAGGGAAATGATGGTAATATGCCAATATAATCCCTTTAACTAATTGTTTAGTTTACTTATTTTTTGGGACCAATTACCTAGCTGCTCTTATACAAAATAACAAATAAAATCTTTCTTCTCTTTCACAGATACAAAATGCCCAACCTCTTGTAATTTTGTATCTTAAATAATACAGCAGGTCCTCTGATTAGATTGATGTATTTTAGTTGTGTTCTTTGACAAATGTGGTCTCATTATACAGGTGGTATCTTAACACAGCTGGCATCTTGGCGTATGTGGTCTCATTATACAGGTGGTATCTTAACACAGCTGGTGTCTTGGCATATGTGGTCTCATTATACAAGTGGTATCTTAACACAGCTGGTATCTTGGCGTATGTGGTCTCATTATATAAGTGGTATCTAAACACAGCTGGTATCTTGGCGTAGGTGGTCTCATTATACAGGTGGTATCTTAACACAGCTGGTATCTTGGCATATGTGGTCTCATTATATAAGTGGTATCTAACCACAGCTGGAATCTTTGCGTATGTGGTCTCATTATACAGGTGGTATCATAACACAGCTGGTATCTTGGCGTAATTGGTCTCATTATACAGGTGGTATCTTAACACAGCTGGTATCTTGGCGTATGTGGTCTCATTATACAGGTGGTGTCTTAACACAGCTGGTATCTTGGTGTATGTGGTCTCTTTATACAGGTTGTATCTTAACATAGCTGGTACCTTGACATGTGGTCTCATTATACAGGTGGTATCTTAACACAAATGGTATCTTGGCATATGTGGTCTCATTATACAGGTGGTATCTTAACACAGCTGGTATCTTGGCATATGTGGTCTCATTATACAACTTCAAATCTTATCTTTTGGAATTGATAAAGATGGTCTCTGAATGAAGTTTATATTAAAGTAAACATACTATAAGTTTAGCAATATTTTTTTTTAAAATAGCTTGAACAGTATACATGGTAAAATCATTGCACATCATAGTGTGGTATAAATCCAACTACCTGGTATAAACAGTCAGGAAATTACACTGTATATAAAAAAAAATTTTAAGTATTTAAGATTAATTACTTTCTATAAAAAATAAATCAATTTTTGTAGAAAACTAATCTCTAATCTTTAGAAAACAATGTTATTCTGTTTCTAAGATCTTCTTTTGATAAAATGCCAATACTGGTAAGTATTTATGCAAAACTGGTAATAAAAAAGAAATAATGATAATATTTATATGGTATTGACCTTGACAACCCAAACCTATCAGGAAGTATTGTTAAAAAAAACTTAATTCTGGGAAATGTGTCTGCTGACACATCATTCTATAATAAAGGGGATTTTGCTTATGACTAATAATTTAAAACCTACTTTCACTTTCTATAAAATTACTTCTACTTTTAAGAAGAGCTCTAGTTCCAGATTTCTGAAAACTTACTTTCTGAGAATTTATAAATATAGATGATCTCATATTACAAATTTCAGTCCAGGGAGATTATTCGAGCTTTAGTCTACTTTCACTTTTTAAATAAAGCAATGACAATAAAACTTACTCATCGTACATATTATCACATGAACAGAAATCACTTAATAGCCCTCATCATTCAAACTGAATGCTAGCTTTTTTTCTAATCCTGAATACCCTGAATACATATAACCATGGACCAATACCAGCTGAGCAAAGAAATAGCCATTTTGAGCAGATATAGTTTTAACATTGGCAAGAAGCATTTTATTATGTCAGAGTATAGCTTGATAAAAGAAGGTGTGGATGTACAGATTTTTTATTACTGGGATAAGTTTGTCTCAGGAGACGTAAAATAAAAAAAAAGTCATTAAGCAGAGGCTCGACCCAATATTTCTCAAAAAAAATATGAAAACACTCAGTACTTGTTCTAACCAGGAAGCAGATATGAGACTGGTTCATGTAAGCTTTGGGCTCTCTAAAAATGCATTCATGCTAAAATAAACTAGTATTTATAAACTAAAGTATAGTCAAAATGATCCTTAGTGAAGCGCAATGTGTAGCACTGGGTATAATGGCCTATGTTGCTGTTTCATGATTATTTTTCATGGATATGGATGATATTATGACAATTAACTGAAATTTTGAAATAACAGTTTTACATCAAAATTTGACAGTTTTGCAACTTATTATAAAAATTACAATTTACCCACCTATGTGAGAAAAATATCCCTCTCCGCAGCAGATGGTGGGCTGGTTTGCCTGTCACTTTCTCAAATCTCTTTATCAACTCATCATCTATTTTTTGACTGCCAAATCTCTCTGAAATAGTTTTAAATTGAAACTGCATAATTATTTTTGTATGCAAATTTAATTCACAAGGAGATATTTTTTGGCTAATTGAAATTACTGGCAACTGGTGAATTCTAATTTCGTAATAAAAACAAACTTCTGCATTAATTCTCTAGTCCTCTGTGACCACTGACCAACAGTTACTGGTCTAAGACAATGTCGCAATACATGGGTTCCACTAAGAAGAGCTCTTTGACAGTCAGTTTTCCAATGAGTAGCACTTTACCAGGTAATTTGGGGACTTTGGGAATGGCTAAGGAATATGACCATAAATTCAGGCATTTAATCCAAATATTTGTTATTTCTGTTGCTTGGTTAGCTCAGTAGGTAGCATGTCTATCAATCCAGAACAAAGGGTTGTACCACAATGTACATCAGCTTGTGGAAATCCCTACAGCCCCATACCTTCATCCAACAGAGGCCCAGACCAGAGATCATGCTAGTAGATTTTTTCTTCCCTTCACCAGTGTCAACAGCTACTGTGACTCCTTCCCATTTGGCATCAGACTATGGAACTCCCTCCAAGTAAGCCTAATCAACACACCATCAAAGCATTCCAGGCTAGGATGGTTGCAGATGGAGTGAACTGGTGAATGATGTTTTCAACCTGTTTTTAACTGCACACTAGGCCCTCTGTCACATGTACATATATTTCACAATGTGCGATTATGCTTCAGAGGAGCCCTGCACAGTATTAAGAAGAAGAATAGTTTGAATCCCAGTCATTGTGATGATTACTATATGATTGTCTGGTTGTCATTCATTTCCCACAACTGATTGCACTGGGAAAGTTACCAGTCATTTGCGAAGATGGGTGTAGGATTCTAACAAGTAGGATTCCATGATAGTGTTAGGTTAACTGATCGAAGTTTAAATAGTCGAATAAATATATTTTTGCAGAAAAATACTCTACAAAGAGTGAGGGAGGTTCTAAGAAGAGTGAGGCAATCAATGATCTAGCCTGATTAAGTAAGGCGAGAATGGACAGCTTTTTTATTATTTTGATATCTGATCTGCTGGAGACGCAAAATAAAAATCTTTAAAAGGCTCCCTAGAGACGTGCAATATGTCGCACTATCAATGATCATGATACAAGACACATTATTTTGTGTCGGATGTACAAATATGATGAACAAAAGTATTTCAAAGTAAGATTTATACTCACTGATAAGTTTTTGATAATCGAGTCCCTTTGCAGATTTGCTCACAACGTTCCACGGATCAACAAAGTCTTCGCCATCATCGATATTCATTTTGGACACCTCCTCTGTGCCATCAACAACTGGTTCTTTCACCTCATCACCCATTGCTGTCTCGAGCTAATATGCTAAAATTTCAGCGATCTTGGAGTTTAAAACAAAGGCGAATGACGCAATGTCTGGGACACTAGATGTGACTTGTTCCTAAATATAATTTACAACTTTCAGTTTTCTTTTCCCATATGACAGCACATTGCCAGCAATTCTTGCATCATCTTAAATACGACATCGTTGATTGGTTAAAAAATTTACAATTTTTATAACACACTCTATGATTGGACAAATATTCCAATATGTCTGCGCCCTGTCATTTGGAATGGGTTTGTTCTTTTCGTTCATAAGCTCAGCCAAAATGGCCACTCTCGTGAGGCATGTTTTCCTGACTAAAATAAAGCTCAGGTGTACTTGCATAACAGCAATACGTCGCTCGTGTATGTATTTTCGTAATTGTGCAAATGAAATAAGATTTTTCTCCACAGCTACACTTAAGAACTCTGATTCACAAAGTAATGAGATGCAAAATAAACTTGAAGATGACCTTGATTTTTTTGGTTTGAAAGAAACCACTGAAGATTCTATAATATTTAGTAAGGAGTTGGAAAACATTGATGTACATGAATTTGAAATTCATAATAAAAGCAAAGCACATGATGCCTTAAAGCAACAGATGCCATTTGGATGGGTACGATACGACAAGAGACTTGATTCTTATTTCAAAACTGAAGCAACAGTAGATGAAGTAAAAGCTGATTGTGATACAAATGTTAAACAAATATCTAAAAGTCAGAGAAAAAGAGAAAAACGACTTCATCTTAGACAGCACCATGAAAATGTAAGTGTTGCTTTGATGCAATCAAAACCAGATTCCAAGTTAGCCTATATTGATGAGCAGTATTTTCAGTCAAGCTCAAATGAATTAAAGAAATATTCAGAAAAAGTTCCAAAGTCACCATTTGAAAGAAAAACACCAATTAATGAAACTGAATATGGCAACGGCTTTCCATACATTGACCAGCAGTATTTCCAAAATGATGCCCGTAGTCCAAAGATAGAGCAGTTTGATTCAAAAGGTGATATTTCTGTAGGTACAGTATGTCCAGAGGTAAACAATGAACAAGACATGTCTTTCATAGATGACCAATATTTTGATTATGACATTCCTAACAAAAAGAAACTAGAAGTTGTAACACAATCTACAAACACAAAAAGCAAACAAATAGTTAAGAAAGAGATGTCGTTCATAGATGAGCAGTATTTTGAAAGTGACAGCAAAGATGTTAATAACTATATTCAGGAAAATACATCTATACCAACATTTACAGAACATGGTTCAAGTTTTTCTGATAACAGGCAACATAAAAGAAATGAAAAACACTTTTTCCAATTTATTGATCATGAAGACATTGATGGTAAAGAAAGTATGACTTTAACAATGAAAGAAAATATCTCTCTACCAGAACAACATGATTCTGAAATGGAAAAGCATAAGTTGATGATAAAAAAGAAATCTGAAAAAGACAACCACATGAAACCAAAGAGTACCAGAGAAACTGGCATTACCAAGCCAGAAACTGCTTTTGATGTTGCAATGGAATTGAGAGAAAAAAATCAAATGAAAACTGAAAGCAATATCCGTGGCAAAATGGATCCCAAAGAATATGACAGTCGTGGATTCAGAATTTTGACAAACCAAGTGCCCCATTTTCGAAATGCACCATCAGTAGACATTATTAATGTTCTCAGAGAAAACATCATATATAATGATAATGATATTGTAGCTATCAATAAGCCTTATGGATTGGCTTCTCATGGTGGACCAGGGATAGTTAATAGCATAGGGCAATTACGCCATGAAATTATACCTAAAGTTGATCTCCATCTTGTACATAGACTTGATAAAGAAACAACTGGTGTAATGCTTCTAGGTAAAACTGAAGAAATGGCAAAAAAACTCCACGAATGTTTTTATCGTAGAGAAGTTATAAAAAGGTATCTTGCCATCACGAAAAATATTCCAGAAATGAGTAAAGGAGAAATAGATATACCAGTAAAAGAAGGGACAATTGATGGTAAAGTGAGAATGGTTTTACGGCCATATAAATCAGCAGAGCTGAGTCCAGTAATGAAGAAGAGGCAAGATGGCAAAGAAGCTGTGACAAGATATCGGGTTTTGGACCAAGGTGACCAATGTGCTGTCTTGGAATGCATTCCATTAACAGGACTGAAACATCAAATTAGAGTCCATTTAGCATTTGGACTCAATTGTCCCATTCTTGGTGACCACAAGTATGCACACATAAACAAAATGGCTCCTATGCGGTTGCACCCTGGCATTTTAAGGATGCTTAAAATACAGCAGAGTAAAGTGAGGAACTTGGCAATGCACCTTCATGCAAGGTCAATCTTGATCCCCGAGTTCCTGGACGGAAGAAACTTATTTGTCTCTGCTCCACTACCTCTGCATTTTATGAGAAACATGAGAGACTTGAAGATGAAATTACCTTCTCGAATGTAATGAGAAGCAAACGTGGATATGCCATATTTGTGTTTATAATTATATACATTTTTGGATAAAGTAATGTGTCACTATTAGATTTATACAAATTTTATATTATTTTTTTACTGTTTAGTAAATTGTGGTCATCGTTACAAAATGAAGTTCAACAACTTTTTCATGGTCATAACTGTTAATTATTTTTATTTGACAGATAAAATTGGAATCGACTCAAATGCAAAAGATTGAAAAAAGAAACTTTACATGGAAAGTCAGTGAAAAGAAGTATTAAATAAGATTAGTATAAATATTTAAAATATGGAAGCTTTAATGAAAGATTATGCATCAGATTCTTCAGATGAAAATGATGAAGTTGAAGCACAGACTGCAGCTAGTGATGCAATCAGTGAGGAAATTCAACATATTGTCTGCAAAGCAAGTCATTCTGAAGGCGAAAAAAGAAATGAAATCCATATTTTAAATGAAAATAAAGACAGCAAGTCTTCCAACATTGAAAGGCAACAAACTGAAAATGATACAAATAATTTCCATATGAAAACATTTATGTATAGGGACAAAAAACAGAAAGATGATGCAGTTGTAGTAGTTTCTCCAGGCAATTCATTATGTCTTGATCAAGAAAAAAATGTTACAGATAATAAAGAGAAATCGGATTTCTTTGGATTATCATTTTCCTATTGTGATAAACCATACAAAGACAAGCTATTAACAGAGAAAATTAAGGACCAGGTAACTGCAGCACCAATCCAGAAGATTACAGTTGAAGGTCAAAGTGTAGATGTTGAAATACCGAACACAAGTTTCTGGGAAAGTATTTCAGAGACTGATTTGCAAACTTTACAGCAGCTTGACAAAAACAAACATAGTCCTATAAATTTAAAGAAAAATGCGAAAAGAGAAAATCAAATTGATGGACATAAGAGACCACATAGTAGTAATGAAGCATCAGCGAAATGTATTAAACAATCAAAACTTTCAAATCTTTCAAGTCCGACTCCAGTTGAATCACTTCCTGTGAAGGCTAAAAGAAAGATTTATTTTGTTCATCCTAAAATGTCTCCACATCTCCATGCACCATCTCCACAAAGCAGGCTCCCCTCCAGTCAAGAATGTGCTATCCCAGCACATGCTGGTGTCATCAACAGGGTAAAATGGAACATTTCAAATTACAGTCACCTATTTGTTACCTGTTCAATGGATTCATCAATCAAGGTGTGGAATATTTGGAGTCAGCTGGATCCCTGCCTGCAGACACTGTGTGTTCACCAGAAGGCTGTGAAGGATATAGACTGGAACAGTGATGGGAAACAGCTCTTAAGTTGTAGCTACGACAAATCTGTAGCTATCACTGATGTTGAAATTGGTAACTATAATATTATGTAATTTATATAAACTTGTATGCACTTATCTCTCCCGTATAATATGGTTTTAACACTTAAAAAACATTTACATGTATGTATGTATGTAAAAGAATGTGTGAACGACTGGTACTACTTCTTCAACACTTGGTGTCAAACAGAAAACAAGAGGAAGGATGAAGATGATGTGAAGCATGAAAGAGACGAAGTCGATCATTTAAAAAAGAAGGACATTGCATGAAACAGTGTTTGGCATCCTCTTTTTCATGCCCACATTTTTCACAAGTTGAATTTAATTTTAATTTGTTGACAAATAAATCATAGTTTAGATTACTGCAACCATTTATTAAACGTGCATGAAAAACAGATAATTTACCAGGACCTGTTAAATAAAAACATGGTATTTTGGTGGATTAAAACTTATGATTCATAAGCTGGCGTTTGAATGATGGTAGAGTTTCAGAATTGCATACATGTTTCGGAAGATTACTCAAAGAAGAAATACATGATGGAATAAAAGAACTTCTAAATAATTAAGTTTAACCCTTTACTCCATAGATACGCGTTTTCCCGCACCAATCACAGAAGGCCTTCCCACTCGGTCAGTTAATATAAACATAATTCAACCATTGCTGATTCGTGATGAATTAATGCTTTCAATATTAGGTGTCCAAAGGTGTCTATATGAAGTAAAGGGTTAAGTATTTGATAAAGAACAGTTACTATTATTTCTTAGATTATATGGTGTAGTTGTTCCTACAGTTTCAGGCAAAATATTGTTGAAAAATTCTGGAGTTAAGCCTTTTTTTTTTACTTTATATGCAACAATTAATTTTTGATATAATCTTTTATCTTCTAAAGAAAGCCAACCTAGTTCTTAATATAAAGCTTGCGTGGTTCAGGCTAAGAATAGAATCACTGCTGATCTCTGCAGAGGGGTAGGAATCCTCTGAATGGGTGTTCGATGGATGTTCATTTTATCATTTTTTGTCATGTTCACTATTTTGGTTAAATTATCAACCCCTGTGTGGTTTCAGGGAGCCATATGAGTAATGGCAAAAATAGGACCACTGTTGCTCATGCATGTCGTAAGAAGCAACAATTTGAGTAATACGATAGAATTTGCTGAAACTCTGCAGTTTTGCAGGTATCAAGGTTCTAGGTTTATTCTGCATATTCATTAAATCTCTATGTTAATTTGTTATTTTTGTACATGTAGAGTGAACCTGGAATCTTCCTTCCTGTTGGCATCAAATAACCAATAATGTGTTGGTACGCTGTAAAAACCCTATTCATTCATTCATTCTTAATATAAGTTAGGAGGAGAAATAGACCAGGTTAAACAGGATACAATACAAGCCACTTCATTTGAATTTTTTCAAGATTTTTTTTTCATATTGGGTACATCCACCCCACACTACAAATCGGTTATCTCAGTTGGTAGCACATCTGACTATCAATCCAGGGGTTGTGAGTTTGAATTCCAGTCCAGTCACAGTCTCCTAATGATTGGTATACAACACAGTGTCTCATTGTCAATCGTCTCTCACCTTTGATTCAAGGCGGAAAGTCATCAGTTGCTTGCAGAGATGGGTGTGCTTGAGTACTTGTTAACCTTGCAGGATCCCAGGAAAAAGTGAAACTGATCGTATGTTAGTCTTCAATGTTTTAAAAATAACACTTTATAATCAAACAAACCAATCATGTGATTCTGAACAGAATAGACATGTATTCAGGAGTTATGCCCCTTTCAGAATTGACCTTGTTTTTACTTCAATGAATTTAGTTGTTTTTTTGTGGTTACAGGAAAAGCCGTATGCAGGTTTGATCATTGCAGTTTTGTCACATGTGTCAAGTACCACCCTGTTAACCCATGGCTGTGTGTGTCAGGGGAGCATAACCAGATACAGGTCTGGGACTCCAGGAGTCCCCACGTCCCATGTAAAACATTTACATACAAAGACGACATAGGACAGGTAAATGTCTTAATAACTTCAAGGTCATTTTTATAGGATTTGTGGTGTGGGGTAAATAATGCATAATGGCAGGGTTTGGTTTTATGACTTGCCAGCCGAGTTTGATTAGCTTGGTCGATAACACGTCAGACTATTGATCCAGGGGTCGTGAGTTTGAATCCCGACCCGGCAACAGTCTCCGTGATGATATAATACATTGTGTCTCATTATCATTCATCTCTCACCACTGATTCAGTTGGGAAAGTTATCAGTTACTTGCAAAGAATGGGTGTGCTCGAGTACTGGTTAACCTTTCAGGATCCCAGGAAACAGTGCATGGTTAGGTTAAATGATTGTCTGGTACCCTGCAGTGGCATTAAATGACACTAATTATTCAATCAATCAAATAATAAATCATGCCTTGCCATTCAAATTATGTAAGATCATATTGGGACATTTGACGGAACAATATAAAATATGCTTTACCCGAGGAGCAATCCTCTTGCAGGTAGATTATTGTTTTATAGCCATGTGCATGTCCTAAACAAAGTCATGTACTTTATATCTGCCTTATTTGTTAAATGGGAAGATTACATATATGTAGTCAAACCTGTGTAAGCAGTCACCTCTTTTAAGCAGTCACTTGTCTTAAGCAGCCACATAAGCTATTTCCCATGGCTATGCTTTCAGAGCAAATTTACCTGTATTAAGCAACAACCTGTGTTAAAATGCCATTTTTTCTCATTCCCTTGACTGGCTGGTTAAGACAGGTTTGACTAAATACTTGAAGTTGCAGTATTAATTAATTTTCAAAATAAACTGGAAATTGCAATATTATTAACAACAACAACAACAACAACAACAACAACAAGTACACAATGGCGTAGCTGTGGTTTTCACTTTTTAAAATAATTATATTTTTGATTAGATTTCATCATGCCAATATTATTAAAAGGTCGTATTTTAACAAAATTTAATATTTCCCAAAAGCTATTGCCAGAGTGAAAGTAGAGACGAGTACCAGTTTATTCAGCTTTCTCATACAGGAGTTTGCATATTATTTGAAGGAAGTAAGAAAACATCAAGATTATCAAGATCATGCACGTTGACAAAATGTTGAAGTGAGAATGAAATTCTCAGCTTTCAAAGGAAAACTCATGTTCTAACCAAAGTCAAAGTACAATTTTTTGTTACTCCAACATCATTTCTTCAATAAGTACTTTTAAACCATTATTATTTGACACTGTCAACAATGAATTAGGGCACAAATTCTGAGTTGCAGGCAGCTGCATTTGTGCAAGAAGCAACAAGTTTGTTTTAGAGTTGCAGGTAGCAACATTTAATACAATACTAAGTGCAAATCAAGAGTTGCAGCAACAGTTTTACAATACTGTACATTTTATATAGACTAGTTAAATCAAAAAGTAAGGCATTTGAATTACCGGTAGTTTTATTTAGACAATACCATATGTTTTACTCAATAATTGTAAGCTTACGTAAGTGAAAATCACTCAATTTTTTTATTATGAGCTTTCACTCCATTATTTGAATTTTGAAGAGTTTTCACCCTATTCATTCAATTCTTATCTGGGGCACTATAATTGATTTAATACATGTATATGTCTACAGGTAAAAATAGTAAATGTTTTAAACTGAAAAAAATAAATTAAATAAAAACTGATACAAAGTTGTAATACTGCACTTTTAGTTCATATATTGCATGCTATGTAGTTCGATACTTAGACCCCTTTGTGGTAATCTATTCTCAGGTACAGGATGTAGTATTTACCAAGGATGGTTCCACGTTATTCAGTAGTTCAGATGTTGTGAGCAGGGATACAGCCGATAGGAATCTTATGGCATGGGACTTCAGTTCAGGTGTCACATTATCTAACCAAATGTATCAGGTGAGGTCACTATACTAACGGCCAGCAGTTTCATTATTTGTAAAGAGGAATTAAGTGATAACCCTGTCTGTCTGGTAAAAAAATGTTAAACAGTTTTCCTATCAATAACTTTTGAAGGGGCCTATGTATTTGATTAATATTTGATGTGTACCAGTATAATTTTAAAAAATAGGTCAAATTTGGTATTTGTCATCATCAATTAAATTTGAATAAAGGAGTAATGGCCCCATTTTGGAAGCCTTCTATAGGGATCGTATTGCCTATATTCCAATTTTGTTCTATGCCTTTGTTATTCTGTTGACCACATTTTATTTCCTCCGACCGTTAAAATAGTTCTAAAAGTTTCAAGATGCAATTGCCATAGCAGAGGACGCAGAGATCCAAATTTGATTTTACTGCGATTTTTGTTTTATCAAACAGTGAGCAATACATTTTAAATATACGGTAGTCAAAGCATACAATTTCCACTAAAATGACATGAAATGCAGATGACTACTGCTATTAGTATAGCAACGGTAAAATAGCCCCCTTCAGCTTTCCAATTGATGATTAATATGGCCGCCATTTTTTTTATATAAAATGCAGGGAAACATTGAAATTGTGGTCTCAATACCACGATTTCATATTGGCTGTAGAATCTTTCATTTCAATAAAAGAATAGGCTGGAATATTTCAAAAAGGTAGTATACTTTGTTCGAAATACTGATTTTAACTCGCAGAAAGGTCGATGCTTGTGCTTTTGTCTTTCATCACTCGTGAAATTCAGTCATTTTCTATTGACATTTACGCGATCATACAAAGGTGTGTTTTTTACGATTTTATGGTCGTAACTACATTATATGGAAGACTTCTGTTGCTACTAGCATAGAAACTATCATCATGTATTTGATGGATCATCAATTAGTTATACCACCTGAAACAAAGTATATGGGGGTTATATAGGAGTCACGCCTGTCCATCGGTCAGTCCGTTCCTCCTTATGTGGACAATTTTTGTGATTGCTATTTCTCAGCAATCATGGGCTGGAATTAAATGAAACTTCACAAGGGTTGAATTTTTCATACATGTTTTCTGTCTATGGACAATTTTTGTGATCACTATTTCTCAGCAACCATTTTCCTGAATCTAATGAAACTTCACATGGCTGACTGGTACAAAGCCTAGTTGTGCATATTGTCGGCATGTTGCACGAGAATAATTTTTCAATGAGTAATGTCCCTTTGAATTTTTCATACATATTTTGTGGTTGCTATTTGCTGGCAAACATTGGCTGGAATTCAATGACACTTCACAAAAATGATTGGTACCAAGTATAGTTGTGCATATCGTCGGCATGTTGTGCCCAAATAATTTTTCAATGAGTCACGACACTTTGAATTTTTCAGACATTTGTTTTTGTTATCGCTGTTTCTCTGCAACCATTGGCTGGAATTCAATGACACTTCACAAAAGTGATTGATTGGTTCACTATGTCAAGGTGGGCATTAAAAGGATACAATAACTGGTCAGGGCGCTATTTTGGGGTATTCATTACCTTCAGTGATACTTATAGTTGGTATATGATATCAAAAAGGTGTACAGTAAGAAAAAAGAAACAAAACTGTATTCAATTTTGTCATCACCAACTAAAAATCATCATCTATTTGAATTAAAGATGATTTCAATTATTATATCTTTTGATCTGTATTCATGAGCTCATTAGTCAATCCGTATATCTTAATTATTCTGACAAGAAATTAAAGAAAGATGACATGATGGGCAAAACTGTGAACAAAAGAGCCATCCCTCAGGCCATTTAGACCTTTGATTTATACTTTTTGGTAAAACATTGATTTCTGTTCAATAGCGGGGCACTTGTGTCACCAGACACATTACTAGTTTAAATATCACCACCTTTACATAAAGAAATGATAGGAATTAATTGTGAAATTCCCACACTCTAGCAGATATAGGTTATTATTTCATCAAAATGTACTGTTGACCAGCCCAGCAGATAACAGTATTTCTAAATGCTTGAAAGAAGATTGAGCTACGGAACTGGGAATTGCGCACAGCACATCTTGTCACAGGCAACAATTATGGAAAATTTAAACAAAATCTGTGCATTATTGAAGGAGTTACACCCTGGACCAGACTGTCTGCAAACTGATGGACAATGACTGTGATCTAACTTTGTTGCCAGGAATATAATAGACAATACAGGGTGTTCATCAGTTAGCCTCTTCTTTACTGGGAAACAATCTGTATGGTATCACTGTTGATGTTAACTCCACACTAATTATAGGTATTAATACAAGGGAAATAACTGCATATGCACACACAGCTGGTTACAAACAAAGGGCAAATAATTATGTCCCTTGACTAGCTTAACCTTTGAAAAAAAGTTTGTCACCATGGCAACAGGAAACGGTTTGACCGGTTTAGCTATAAATAAAACCACTTCATACTATTGTCATTTCTGGTTGATACACCAAATATCTTCTTGCTCTGTTAAGAATTGCTACCTGTAGAGCACGAAAAGACAAACAGAATGAATGACAAACATCCCCAATCAAGGTATTTGGCAGAAAAAAATCACCAAGAAATAAATTTATAAATAATTATACTATGATATGGCAGAAAATTATTTTGTTTGGTATAATGAAATAAAAACTACATTCTGTTAAGGGTGACATTATCATTGTTAACCTTTGAAAAAAATCTGTTAACCTCAACAGAATGTGGTATTTATGTACTGTTGCATGAGTGATCAGTCAAATGTCAGTGTGATCAAGTCATTTTAAGACAGATTTCAAGAGCACTGCTTTGACTGTTGTAGAATAATTTGTGTATTATAATCTGTAACTACATGTCAAAAGGTGGCCATGCTATTGGAAAAATGATGCATGTATGATCTAACTTTGTGTAGGAATATTTCAAGAAAGTTGCATTGTTTTTCAGAAAAACAGAAGGCTTTTTTTTCAGTCTGAAATGTGAAGATGGCCACTGTTACTAAAAAAAGTCCAAAACTTAAAAAATCTTCTTCTCATGAACAGCCCAACAAATTTTCAAAATTTTTATATAGTAATGATGACCAACTATAGTTTTGTTAGATTTGTTGAAATGGTGTCCCTAGGGTTAAAATTGACCCCATCCAGAGGGTTCAGTTAGGGGACACATGTCATTATAATAAATATATATATATTTTTTTTAAATTGAAATGATTTTGCCTTTATTTCACAGAAGCATTGTTCTGTGAAGGAGGTTCAGATTTGTAAAAATGACTGTGCCACTGTCTTAAGAGGTCAGGAGGGGCCCCAAAAGGGTAAAAATTGGGAATTACAAAAATTGTTTTCTTGAGAACCAGAACATGTATATTAGATTTGTTCATATTTGACATAAATTATCCCTAATTATTCCCTAGGGGTTTGACTGCATATAAGAATTTAGGGGCTTAAACTTAAAGGGGCCTTGTAAGGGGACTTAGAATTTTACATCGGGATACAGTGGGAAAACAGGAAACTCTCTTTATTTTCATCTATTCTGAGACCACTAGGCCAATTAAACTGAAACTTCACATGGATGTTTCTATTACTGGTCTGTCAAATTTGTTCATATTTGATATAAATTATCCCTATGATAAAGAAATTTTATCTAAGTTTGTACAAATCAAGGGACATTGGGGTGTATAGAGGCCCTGTAAGGGGTCTTTAAGTTTTACATAGGAATACTGTGAGAAATTTATTCTCATTTTTTGTGTCCATTTGAGTAAATATGTTGTTCAATTTGAGATCTAAAGCATTGTCTAGTAACAATAAATTTGATTTTGTTCAATAAAGAGGAGTGAATTTCCATAAGCGGCCAGGGGGCGGATGAGGCAGTAAGGTTAAAATGGGACTTTTTACACATTTCCTCTCAATAACCTTTCAGTCAAACTAGTTCATATTTAATATAAATTATCCTTACATCTGCAAGGATTGAAGATTCTGCATATGAAGGGGCTGGAATAAATTGGGGCCCTATAATGAGACTTTACTTAGAAATTTTATAGGGGAAACTGAACTTTTTCATTTTGCATCCATGTGTACAAAAAAAAATATTTTTAAAATTTGAATCATTTCTGCTCATAACAAATTGCTAAGAGTGTGGGATTGAAGTTCTAACAAATTAAGGGGCTGAGTTGTATAAGGGTTCTGTACAGTGGACTATTTTTTTTCAGATGAATTGTATGGGAATTTAACGTATTTCCTTTTCATAGCAATTAAGTTTTTGTTCAATATAGGTATGGTGGGGGTATTTATCCATGAGTTGTTAAGAGGACCCCCAAAGAGGGTAAATATTGTGGAATTTCAAAAAGTGCTATTGCCACTATGGCTCAGTAGGGCATCCTAATGCCCTCTTGGGCCTCTTGTTTTGCCATCAAGGGCTAACAGATGATCAATTAACCTAACCATTGTTTCCTGGGTCCTGAAAGGTTAAACAGTTCTCGAGCACACCTCATCTCTGAAGTAATTGATAACTTTCCGATTTGAATCAGCGGTGATAGTCCAATGATAATGAGACACACTGTCATATTTAAATCATCATGGGGACTATTGCCGGGTGGGGATTCGAACTCATAACCCCTGGATTGATAGTTTTGTTTTCAAGAAAATATACAAGGTTGAAGGTTTGACTGTAAAACATTACATTGCTTGTATGGAGTTATTGTAAATATCTCAGAATGATATCATGTAAGAGATGATTTAATATTTATTGAAGTTTTGTATCTGTATGCTGTTTTCCAGGAGAGATACACACTGACAAGATTAAAGATTCGCCAGAGAGACAACACATTGTTGGCGCAGAGTCAGGGAAATTATGTTGCCATCTTTTCTTTACAGCGGCCATACAAGATGAACAAACACAAGCGATTTGACAAACACAAGGTACATGTACAGATCTGTATGTCTATTATTTTGCTTCCTTCATTTTACTCCCAAGACTTGAATAATATGTCAAATTTTGTATTTTAAATTGATACAATGCCTTAAAATTCTTTTTTAAAAAAGAAAAATCTCATTTATAATAAAATACAAATTATTTTGAATTTCAGTACGTAATTTTAAATGAAGTGGTAATCCCTATTCTAAAAATAGATAGCATGTACATGACTTTTGTATACTTCTTGACGACCACCTCATTCTGACTATTTCTGAGATAGACTTAATTCAACAATATGTAATCAACTTGGCAGATCAAATCACAATCAAAATTATATCTTGTGACTCGTACATCATGACGTACCTTACAACTTTAAGTGGGAACTCTGTTTTAGTCTAACCTTGATGCTTTGATTGATTGAATATTTAATGGGATTTTTTATGCCATCAAGGGCTAACAGACGATCAATTAACCTAACCACTGTTTCTAGGGATCCTGAAAGGTTAACCAGTACTCAAGCAGACTCCATCTCCGCAAGTAATTGATAACTTTCCGATTTGAACTCACGACCCCAGGATTGATAGTCAGATGCGTAACTGACTGAGCTAATCGGGCCCTGGATGCATAGGCCAAGTTAGGAAAGCAATATTTTGTTTTAGCCTGTTAAAATTTATATCTTTATGGAAATAAGATCTCGTTTAGTATCATTTAGTTTATATATTGTGACCTTTAAAAAATTTACATTCACTCCTTAATTGAACTTATGGCGTTTTTTTTCATACATGTATCAGTATAAGTTGGGAAGGGAGAACGAGTAGCTATGATAATAAATTTCGAGCCCTGTATGCTATACATACATTTGATATTTCTCATTGCCATGGTATGGTGAACATTTGTTCTGTGAACTAGTCCAGTATGACACTGTTTTGATTTAACTGTGGCATTGTGTGTTATCAAATGTTTATTTTAAGTTTTTACTAATTTATTTTAGCTTGATTGCGATGAAAGCTCAGAGCTTATATGGACCACTTTCAAGTCCACTTCCTTGGTAGAACCAGTACTGAGTGTTGTTTTACAAGAGGTATTTGGTTGAGCTGAGGATCGAACCCGGGACCTCTGGCGTGAGCTGCCAACACTATCCATTAAACTACCGCCCCTGCTTAAGTTTGTTTTTGCACATGCTTCTCAGAAGCTCTCGCATGCCATACAAGTTTTTTTCTCCATGGTTTAATGTGATGTAAAACTTCCCCCAGGGTTTCATTTACACTTATTTATTCCAGCTCGATTGCAAAGTAAGCTCAGAGCTTTCATTAATCGCTCATCTGCACAGTATAGAGTGATATGTTAAACAATGTGTTGGGGTCCCCCATTGCCGAGTGGTCTATGGCACAGTCTCAAGATCATATACCTCTCACCTATAAGGTTATAAGTTTGAGCCCGTTCTCTCCTAAAACTTCACGTGAGAAAGTTTGCCAGTTACTTGTGGAAGGATGGTGGTTTACTCGGATTCATTCTGGGGTCTTCCTCTGCCAATAAAACTGGATATGCCATAACCAGTATATAAACTGAAATGTGTTGAAAATTGCGTTAAACCCCATTTAAGAAATTGATAATATAAAAATAAACAATGTGCAGATGTCAAAAATGATATGAGAGTAACCTATGTTAAAGGGCAGGGGCGTGAAAATTCCAAAATCAGAGTTGTTCTTTTCTAATTTTAAAACAAAGTTCAAACTGTATTACATTGCAGGTACTTGGGTACAGTGTCGGCTTCGACCTATCACCAGATGGACAGATGGTATACAGTGGTAGCTCTGATGGGAACATATATGTGTACAACTACCAATCGGGAAAGTTGCATAAAACAATCAACACAGGTTCCACAGTTGTGATGGATGTTTCATGTCACCCTTTGTTGTCATCTACTGTAGCAGTTTGTACATGGGACGGAATGGTGCAAGTTTGGAAATAATGAGCAATATAATTGTAGTGGAATGTACACTTAAATAAAACATAATGGTCCTTACTACTAATTTGTGATTGATGGATGATCTACTTAATGTGGAATATATCAATACTTGATAATGTAACAATGTACAATTAACAAACAATGATATTTAGCGTCATTTTTATGCCATCGAGGGCTAACAGACAATCAGTTAACCTACCACTGTTTCTTGCGATCCTGAAAGGTTAATCAGTACTCGAGCATAACCCATCTCCACAAACTATTGATAACTTTCCTACTTGAATCAGCGGTGAGAGACAAATAATACTGAGACACAATGTCGTATATCAGTCATCACGGAGACTGTTGCCAGACTCACGACCCCTGGATTGATAGTCAGACACGTAACCAACTGAGCTAATCGGGCCATGTTACAGGTTATAATGTTGTGCTAGATGTTGAATAGAATTTATTGCGATTTTCAACTTGTAACAGGTTAAATGATATGGCATATAAAGTTTTATTGGGTAGGGTAAACCCCAGAATGAATCTGAATAGAACCACTATCCTATCACAAATACCTTTCTTACATAAAGTTTTTGGACTGAGCTGGGCTCGAACCTAGGACGTCAGTGTTGCGTGTGAAGTGGTCATTAGGTGGCAGTGCCTTGGACCATTTGTTCATGATGGACTTTGTTTGATTTTAAAAACTACTACAGTCAAACCTGTCTTGAGCAGCCAGTCATTGGAAGAAGCAAAAGTGGCCTTTTAAGACAGTTTGTTGTTTAATGCAGGTTAATTTGCTCTGAAAGCAAATAAATAAGAAATAATAAAATTAATATTGCTTCTAAAGACAAGTGGCTGCTTAATAGAGGTGACTGCTTATACAGGTTTGACTGTATGTTGTAATTGTAATAGGAAGAAATCATGCAAATTTTGAAGTAAAGTATACAAAACAAACAACACAAAATCTGAAGTTGTGATGTACATTGAATGGCACTATATGTTACTAATTGATAGCAGTCAAACCTGTATAAGCAGTCACCTCTGTTAAGCAGCCACTTGTCTTAAGAAGTCATATTTGTTATTTCCTATTTATTTGCTTTCAGAGCAAATGACCTGCATTAAACAACAACCTGTCTTAAAAGACTACTTTTATCTCCTTTCCATGACTGGCTGCTTAAGACAGGTTTTACTTTATCTGCATTTGTTTTTTAACATCAACATCAACACTTTTGTGAATATTCACTTGTCTGCTTCATGAAGAAGAAACAAGAAGAAAGAAAAAAAAAGAAAATCTTGTATTTGTTACAGTTAGTGACCATTTAGTTTGCTGTCATCTATTCACATTATTGAATTATGATCTGTTTGACCAAAGTACTTCATCCTGCAGGCTGTCTGCCTTTCTCTTGTAATTATAAAAATCCAACAATTTAGTTTTTGTAAAATTGTGTTTTAATATGTTAAAAAAAATGTTCATGTACTCAGACTTGTTTCAATGATTTCTAAACAATGAAAATCATAATTTGTAGTTAATGATTTTGTTAATTGAATGTTTTCTGCATTTAAGACAACATGTTTGAATTGTTTTCAATAAAAAAGACATAAACCATGTTATTTGTTATGAAAGATGATTATCTCAATGTATATAATAAACAGACATGATGATTTATATTAACTGCAGTGAGGAAAAAGTTTTAAAGCAAATGTGGAGATTGCATGATGCAAATAAGATACCACAAGAGTATTATAAAAATT
Source organism: Panopea generosa (assembly GCA_029582155.1). Classification (NCBI taxonomy): domain Eukaryota; kingdom Metazoa; phylum Mollusca; class Bivalvia; order Adapedonta; family Hiatellidae; genus Panopea; species Panopea generosa. The sequence continues at coordinate 17,274,554 of CM055897.1, forward strand.
ATTTTCACTTCTGTACTTCTTTCCCCATTCCATTGACCTTTGGCTGGGGCTTTTATCAAAATTAGGATTCTGGGTAATGATAATGCCCTGCTCAGGGGAAATATGCCAAGCAGGTCATTTTGAGCTCATTTTAGCAGTGCTTTTAGTCGAAATGATACTAAATTTAGTAACACATGTAATAATACTTGATAAATTATATTTCAATTTTTTTAAACTCGTCTGCCGAGCTATTCTGATCAAGTCGTCTTTCTTCTGACTGTTTGGTTGTGAACCCACTAGCACCTGAAGTTGTATTGGATATTCACCAAACTTGGGCTACACAATATTATTTTTTTACCATATTATTCCTGATAATTTTTTTAATGGAACAAATTGGACGAGATGAAACCTTTGAATCATCAAAGTTGCACTATCAATTTCTTGTCCACCATGCATCTCCTAAACACCTTTTTTTTTAAACTTATTTATTTTACTTCAATTGTGAAACAAGTTCTTACAACTTAGACAAATCACGCTCGAAGTCTTCCTGGGTAGTACCAGTACAAAGCATATGCGGAAAAAGTGCCTTGCTCAAGGACACCACACATAGCTGTAGCGGAGGATCGAACCCACAACCCTCCGATCATGGGTTCGGTGCTCTACCACTGGACAACGCGCTCCACTTAAAAAACATGGCAGCCAGGTGGTGGGGTTAGTTTATTATATAAGCTAATTAGTAAAAACTTAAAAAATATTCTTGTCAAAAAACTACTGGATTGATTTTAAAATAATTTCACAGAAATGGTCCTTGGGTGACCCTCTACCAAGTTTGTTCAAGTCATCTTGATTTGTCAAAAAACATGGCGGCCAGGGTGTGGGGTTAGTTTACTATATAAGCTATGGTAAAAACTTAAAAAATATTCTTGTCAGAAACTACTGGCTCAATTTTAAAATCATTTCACAGAAATGTTCCTTGGGTGACCCTCTACCAAGTTTGTTCAACCCATCTTGATTCGTCAAAAAAACAACGCGGCCAGGGGGTGGGTTAGTTTACTATATGAAGCTGGCCCACCATTAATTTCACATAGACCGTAATATTAGCACAGTAGACTGTCACACTTACAGTTGTGTTCCAAACTCCATGAGAATTTCCAGAATTCATATTCAATTCAAGCAGAACACAAAAAACAATTAAAAACATGGGCATTAACTGCTTCCAATTTCACAATTTTGCTCAAAGCGAAAGTAGGTGTCCCTATTTCACATACAGGGGTAAAATCAGCCAAATTATGCAAAATTCTTACCGTCTAAGAAATAGTCCCATCTGTGTGTAATAGCTACCAGTCCACTCAATTCTGCACCATTCTCTGGGAAAATATATTCCCTTCACAATTTCACATTGCAATAGTACCTGTCAAGTGCATTTTCACACTCACACCATCTTGAACGACCACTGTCAATTTTCTATGGAACTACTTTCGGGAACTACCATTTTGATCCCCTGGTTCCTGGTCTAAGTCCATATACGCTATAGTAAAAACTTAAAAAAATCTTCTTGTCAGAAACTACTGGCTGGATTTTAAAATATTTTCACAGAAACGGTCCTTGGGTGACCCTCTGCCAAGTTTGTTCAAGTCATCTTGATTCATCAAAAAACATGGCAGCCAGGTGGTAGGGTTAATTTACTATATAAGCTATAGTATAAACTTAAAAAATCTTTATGTCATAAACTACTGGCTCAATTTTAAAATAATTTCACAGAAATGGTCCTTGGGTGACCCTCTACCAAGTTTGTTCAAGCCGTCTCGATTCGTCAAAAAACATGGTGGCCAAGGGGTGGTGTTAGTTTACTATATAAGCTATAGCAAAAACTTCAAAAATCTTCTTGTCAGAAACTACTGCCTCGATTTTAAAATAATTTCACAGAAATGGTCCTTGGGTGACCCTCTACCAAGTTGTTCAAGTCATCTTGATTTGTCAAAAAAACATGGCCGCCAGGGGACGGGGCAAGTTAAATTAGTAAAAACTTAAAAAATCTTATTGTAAGAAACTACTGGCTTGATTTTAAAATAATTTCACAGAAATATTTCTTGGAGGAACCCCTAACAAGTTCAAACCGTAGTGATTCGTCAAAAAATATGGCAGTCAGGGGATGGGGTTAGTTTACTTTATAAGCTATAGTAAAAACTTAAAAAATCTTCTTGTCAGAAACCACAGGATCAATTTTAAAACAATTTCGCAGAAATGTACCTTGGGTGACCCTCTACCAAATTTGTTTGAGCCGTTGTGATTTGTTAAAAAACATGACTGCCACAGTGAGGTGCTAGTTTACTATATAGGCAGCTATAGTAAAAACTTCAAAAGCCTTCTTGTCAGAATCTACTGACCTGATTTTAATGTAATTTAACTGACATTTACCATGGGTGAACCTCTACCAAGTTTTAACTCTTCTACGCATCTGTTACATCTTCAAAACACATCAAAATTCTTGCCCATCTCGTTTTTCTGGAATTTTAAGTGTACATGTATTATATAATCTTCTAAGCTGGGTGACTCAAGGTCAGTCAGGTGAGCGATATAGGGCCATCTTGGCTCTTTTGTTAGGTCACCTGAGACTTTGTCTCAAGCGATCTTTTGAGATCACAATTTGTCCGTAGTCGTACGTCGTCTGTCGTCCATCCGTAAACAATTGACATTTTCGACTTCTTCTAAAAAAATGTAAACTCAAACGTAGTGAAAGGTATGCAGCTTTGGTACCTAAGGATGAATCAAAATTGTGAATTGTATGGTCCCTACCCCTTGTGGGCTGAGGCAAAACAGTCAAATTTAAGATTAACTTTGAAAATTTTCTTTATATAGGCAGCATTGGGAAACATATGGTGAGCATGATTGTGGACGTATATGTGTCCTTTATAAAAAAAATGTGAATTGCATGTCTCTGGATCTCACGGTTCGGACCTGGGGGTTGGGCCTACTTTACTAAATCTGTATAAGAGAAAATGACCAAAAAAAAACGTAATTTCTGATGACTGAATTGACTCGTATGAATGTTTTTTGTGTTATTTGTTGTTGCTGACATGATGGTTAATGCTTAATATGTTTTATTGACAAAAGTTGAAAAGTAAATTTATGTAACTTTATTTCATCGATGATATTCATGTGACCGTTTTGTGTAATTGGTTCAGAATTAAAACTGCTTTGTGCCTAGCAGTACTTTCCATCGCCCCTCTAATTATAATGCTGTTGGGCTGCCATTCATGTTGCCTTGTTCTTATCGTATATTCACCAAACTTGCACTTAAAGTGTTTAAATAGGAGCTTGTGGTAATATATTGCAGGTTGTATATAGCATCCCGTTTTTATCGAGCCTTGGTCGTCATACATCGGCAATTCTGTGTATGAATGTCTGTCCGTCTGTCCAATCTTGTCTGGGCTAGAACTTATTCATGCATTGAGGGATTTTAAAATTGTTCACCATAATCAGATGTGTCGCACGCAAAACCTATGTCGCACCTCAAATGTAAAGGTCACAGAAGTAAAAGGTCAGTAATACGTACAAAAAAAATAAGTGTCCGCTCTATATGACAGATTTTGTGATATAACATCGGTTGGTCTAAGTGTTTATTTACCCTCGCACCTTGCTTGAAGTATTTTGGTGAGCAATACAAAGATGATTATTGTGCCAGTGGACATCATCGGCAGATTAATGACTTCTTCCGGTGCTGCACCACTGGCTGGATCCGTCGATTACCACTAAGATGGTTATGTCGTGTCTGTGTTTATTCTTGAAGCTGGTGAATTCTTGTAGTCGAGGAATTCATGAAGTTGATGGAGGTAAGTTTCACAATGTTCTCCGGAGGAAGGTGTCGCCATGCTACTGCTTACTGATGTAATGACTGTGCTTCCCTGCTTGGCATATACGCATTGCTGTCTAGGTATCACAATGTTCTCCGGAGGTAGGTGTCCCCATGCTACTGCTTACTAATGTAATGACTGCTTCCCTGCTTGGCATATACACGCTGCTGTCTAGGTTTCACAATGTTCTCCGGAGGAAGGTGTCGCCATGGTACTGCTTACTGATGTAATGACTGTGCTTCCCTGCTTGGCATATACACACTGCTGTTTAGGTTCACAATGTTCTCCGGAGGAAGGTGTCTCCATGCTACAGCTTACTGATGTAATGATTATGCTTCTCTGCTTGGCATATACACACTGCTGTATAGGTTTCACAATGTTCTCCGGAGGTAGGTGTCGCCATGCTACTGCTTACTGATGTAATGACTGTGCTTCCCTGCTTGTCATATAAACACTGCTGTCTAGGTTTCACAATGTTCTCCGGAGGTAGGTGTCGCCATGCTACTGCTTACTGATGTAATGACTGTGCTTCCCTGCTTGGCATATACACACTGCTGTCTAGGTTTCACAATGTTCTCCGGAGGTAGGTGTCCCCATGCTACTGCTTACTGGTGTAATGATTATGCTTCCCTGCTTGGCATATACGCACTGCTGTCTAGGCTTCACAATGTTCTCCGGAGGTAGCTGTCGCCATGCTACTGCTTACTGATGTAATGACTGCTTCCCTGCTTGGCATATACACACTGCTGTCTAGGTTTCACAATGTTCTCCGGAGGAAGGTGTCGCCATGCTACTGGTAACTGATGTAATGGTTGTGCTTCCCTGCTTGGCATATACACACTGCTGTCTAGGTTTCACAATGTTCTCCGGAGGTAGGTGTCGCCATGCTACTGCTTACTGATGTAATGATTTTGCTTCCCTGCTTGGCATATACACACTGCTGTCTAGGTTTCACAATGTTCTCCGGAGGTAGGTGTCGCCATGCTACTGCTTACTGATGTAATGATTATGCTTCCCTGCTTGGCATATACACACTGCTGTCTAGGTTTCACAATGTTCTCCGGAGGTAGGTGTCGCCATGCTACTGCTTACTGATGTAATGATTGTGTTTCCCTGCTTGGCATATACACACTGCTGTCTAGGTTCACAATGTTTTCCGGAGGTAGGTGTCCCCATGCTACTGCTTACTGATGTAATGATTATGCTTCCCTGCTTGTCATATACACACTGCTGTCTAGGTTTCACAATGTTCTCCGGAGGTAGGTGTCCCCATGCTACTGCTTACTGATGTAATGACTGTGCTTCCCTGCTTGGCATATACACACTGCTGTCTAGGTTCACAATGTTCTCCGGAGGTAGCTGTCGCCATGCTACTGCTTACTGATGTAATGATTATGCTTCCCTGCTTCGTTGGCATATACACACTGCTGTCTAGCGTCGGGTTAAAAACATAAAAACAATGATCCATTTTTAAAAAAAACAAGGATGGCTAGCTCATAACCATTCCGACCAATCAGCGTTCGGCTCTTTTACTATGAAGGTGAGAGCGGAGGGGCATAGGTCCGTCCTGCTCGGCAGCCGTTTGAAGAGTGTGAAATTACATTGTTGTTCAGTTTTTCTTTACCCTCGCGCTTTGCCTGTAGCATTTTGGCGAGCAGTACAAAAATGATTATATTGCCAGTGGACAGCATCGGCAGGGTCGCTGCTTCTCCCAGTGCTGCACCACTGGCTGGTACCGTAGGTTATGTTGATTCGTTAGTTCTGGTCGAAAAGTCGCTGTCTTAGAAGTTGATGAATAGTCTTACAGATGAATATCTTTGGTTGGTATCATGTTCGCTGCCGCTTTATACCGCTGTTCCTTGAGCTCTGTAGGTTACATATAAACAATCCTGTCTAGATCCACTTTAAAATCATATTATGAAGAATTAAAAAATCCATATATGTGTAGCAGATGAGACGTTGATGATGATCTTACGATCTGGTTAACATCTTCTAGAATGAGTTTCCATCATTCACCACGATAAGTAGAATACAAGTAATTATCAAAAGTAATGACCCACTTTGAAGACTGGAGCGAAAGCTCATACGTCTGTCCAGCTCAGCAGTCGCTTATAGAGTCTGAAATTACATGGCACTAGTTTTACGTAATGTGTCGTAACAAGACCCAGACCCGTAATTCAAAGGTCAAGGTCACACCGTTCGAGGTTTAAGGTCAGAAAATAGGTACGCACGTGACTGCTCCATATTTTGTAAACCAAATCTCAGATTTTGAAATAACATGGTCACCATAATTAGACAATGTGTTACGCGCAAGACATATGTCCGTAGCTCAAAGATCAAGGTCACAATTAAGAGATTCAAGGTCAGAAATACGTATCAAATGCATGTCTGCTCCATATCTTGTAAAACACATTACCTATTTTGATACCATATGGCACAATTGTTTACCATACTCAGACAAAGTGCCTCGCACCAGTCCAATGTATGTAGCTAAAAATTCAAGGCCATACTTAGAAGTTTAAGGTCTGAACTATGTACGAAATTTGTGTCCGCTCCATATTTTGTAATCCACCGCACATATTTTGAAATAAAATGGCACAGATGTTCACCATAATCGCCGGGATGACATGTCGCCTGGTCCTCTATGTCAAAGGTCAAGATTACACTTTGAAGTTCAAGGCTAGAAATAAGTACATGTACAAACTTTCGTGTATTTCCTGTAACGTGCAATACATGTTCACCATAATTGGTCACGTTTGACCACAGGTCTGTACTGGTGTGCTCGACGTTGTAATCTTTGGACGTCTATTGTATTCGTTTGCAATTTTCACTTTGTCTAGTCTACTGCATGCATGTTAAATGTTTTTGTGTGTTTTTTTTATTTCTATCGTTCATTGTTTACTTTTGATTCGAATTACTTTTCTGAAATGGCTAGAGCGATTTTCACCAAATATGGTGTGAAGCATCCTACATAGAGCCCAAGTCAAAAGTCACTCAGCCACAGGAGCTTATCATTTGGAAATTTTCAAAATTCATAAAGCCTAAAGCTTTATGTTAAGCATGTAATATCACCTCGCAGGTTTGTTCATGTCATGACGGTATTGAAAAATTGGTCCCGTGCTGTGGTCTTGTAAGATTAACTTAGAGATTTTTCTTAAAAAGTCTTAACCGGAACCGACCAGCCATATTCGGTATGTTCATATTTGGTATAAATTACCTCTGTGAGTAAAGTTTTCAAGTTTGTTCAAATATTCATTTATTTTTTTTTATAAAGAGATATGCTTTTAAATAGCGATATCGCATTGAACATATGTCATGTGTTTACAGTGAGGGGAGTGGGGTGTGACATAGTAAGAAATAAACAACATATAAGTTCCCGTAAACCATTATATTGAAGCAAAAATGCAGTAGAAAACGCATTACATGTATTCATATTCTACTAAAGAGACGGGCTAATCATTTGTTATGTGACCATCTTCACCTGTTGTACTGATATTGGTTTATTTCAGCCGAAAGCAATATTTTTCCTTTTAAAGACGGTGTTTGGGTTTCCAAGAAAGGTGGACATGTAGTAGCCATTGTTTACAAAACCTTCTGGTGATAGCAATGGTGATAGAAACGCAGCAAAGGTCCCGCGGTTACACCAACGTTTTATGCATCTATGAAAGCCACGTTGTCTACAATAGGCACAATACATATCAGCCTGCGAAGCTGGAACAAACCCTCCTGCTGCTGCTGCTACTGATGCTGCTGCTACTGACGATGATAATGGTGGTAGTGGTGGTAGTAGTGGTAGAGACGCAGCCAATGCTCCGCGGTTACACCAACGTTTTATGCACTCTTGTAATCCGCGGCGTCTGCAATACGCACAGTACATATCAGCCTGCGAACCTGGACCGAAACCCCCTGCTGCTGGTAGAGGTGGTGATGATGGTAGAAACGCAGCAAAGGCACCGCGGTTACACCAACGTTTTATGCACCTATGAAAACCGCGGCGTCTACAATATGCACAGTACATATCAGCCTGCGAACCTGGACCAAACCCTCCTGCTGTTGTTACCGGACCAAAACGTTGAACTGTATATGTAATATAAGAAATGTAGTAATTTTTATCTGCTTTCAGCAATTGTACAGGCATACCATGATGGCGTTTTCTTGAATATAGATACTTGAACACAACATACACAGAATAATCAAAGTACGTTCAGTGCACTACAAACATATAAACGAGGTGACAACGGGGATGACAATGCGGGTTGTGCACAACTCGATTGAAAATTGAAGATTTTTTTATGCGACAGGTGCAAAAACAAAATGTATATAAAGTACATGTAACTAAGTATTGATTGCTTCTTATTAAAAAGATAACCTTGTACTGACACTATGGTGCTAGACAATGTCTGTAGCATCTTATTCCTCTCCTATCAATAAAACTGTCAAGTAGAGCTATGTAGGTCGTCATTGGCCTCTTGTTATATTTTATACTTTTTGCTTAAAACACATAATGAAATGATGTAGACATTTGACAACGACAAAGTACATTACTACATAGTAATTATACTGGCGAAGAAAATTCCACATGATTTTGATTAAAACTTGCTTATTTTACATTGATTGTGAAACGAGTTCTAACAACTTTGGCAAATGTTGAGGTCTTTCTGGGATATATACAGTACTTAACTTATGGGGATAAAGTGTCTTGTTTAGTGGCACAACACATAGCCGTAGCGGAGAATCGATCCCACAACCCTCGTTGCGCTCCACAAAGGAAACTAAGAGTAAACACTACATGCTAAAGGATCCGTTGTAGGTACATAACGCAACCAAAGAAAAAAATAGCAGATTCGGGTTTTATTGAATCTGTTTATTAGAGGTTATGGAACGTTCTTTTCTACTATTAAATTGTTTGAACAATTAATTAATGAGCACACACATACCGTATTAACACAAAATCACTTGTATATATCATGGAATCATATATAGACGGATAGGAAACTTGCATCTCTTTACAAATTAGCACACGGAGAATTAATAATTAATCACTGAGATATAAAAGGCAACTGATTTCTTATACATAAAATGTAAGCTGTATATAATTGTAGATGGTTCCAATGAAAACATGCAAATGATCTTGAACTATAAAGCATTGCAATTTGAAATAAAAGTTCAAGTACTTTTGTTGTTTATTTAGTTGCAGTAAACAAATTTTGTTATCACAAGTATTTTCAACAATGGTAACACAATTTGCTTGGAACGAATTCGTTGGGTAAAGAATTGCATTGTTTAAAGAATAAAATTTGATTTGTATTCCTGAGATTAATGAAAATTAGAATATTTGAAAACGAGATTTCAAAAGAATTTGCGTGAATACGCGAGCGTTCATAAAATCTCGATCAATTACTTTTCCTTCTCTATATAAGTGCTTGCATGTATGTAATATTAAAACATCCTTACGTGACTGTGCCGTAACTTCATTTTTCCTATACGTTCCAGTAACCAAGACTTCCTGACCAAGCTTTCCCGTTACCGGAACAGTATTCGGATACACCCCGTAGATCGGACCTCCATTCTGATACACCCCATTGGCTGTAATATTTCACGGTTTTATTGATTTAAATATTAAGTATGAAATATTGAGTATAAAATGTAAAGTAATGAGTATTCAATTTAAACGTTCACACAGTCACCCTGACCGAGCGACGGTTGAGTTCGTTGGTTCGAGTACAGTTCGGTCCAAAACTATTTTATGAGACTTGCAGAAGGACGGTGGGGTTTTTTTCTTCAGTGGTGACGCTTTTCTCTAGAAAGAAAGCTGGATATATGCATGTATTGCGTTGAAAATCGCGTTAATTCAAGAAAAAAGCTTGCACATGCTTTATTTTGATATCAGGGCATAAACTTTATTCATTGTTTCGGTGTTTTATTATTAATTCAGACATTGTTATAAGTCGTTTGCTAAAGGCACAGCCCTGGTTATGTGGACGTGGTCAAGATTTGTAATCTTGATCACCGACAAATTCAGTTGATCATAAAAGACGAGGATATTTTTTTTATTCCTCGAATTTCACTTTTTTTTTAGTTTAGTTTATAAACTTATTTATTTTACTGCGATTGTGAAACAAGTTCTTACAACTTTGACAAATCATTCTCAGTCATGCTGGGTAGAACCAGTACTAAGCATATGCGACAAAAGTGTCTTGCTCAAGGACACCACACATAGCCGTGGCGGAAGTTCGAACCCACGACTCTCCGATCATGGGTTCAGTGCTCTATCACTGAACCACGCGCTGTACCACTGAACCACGCTTTTTTGTAGGTTATATATATAACAAATATATTGTTGACATTGTGTTATGCCATTTTAAAAAAAAAAAAATACAGAAAAGATACTAAACGCTATAATAATATCAATCAAAATTGGAAGGTGCGTGAATATTTAATAAAGTCCGACTAATTGTATTTTGATTGTTTTTAATTTTATTCGTGATGCATTGTGATGAAGTTAGATTTAAAATGCAGGTCGCATTTAATTCGTGATTAATTAGGATGAATTTAAATTTAAACCACATGCCGCATTCTTATTAAACTGAATATTTGCATGAATAAAAAAGTAAAGAACTTAAATAATTATTTAGAGTTGAGTAGCAGATAGTTTTGAATTAATGCGACAAACGCTATGGTTACTATACTCTGGATTGATTTCAATATCTAATATTAAACATGTTTTTGCACGAATTAACTGACAATTAAAACCTTAAAATATTCATTACCATAACTGTATGAAAATGTACAAGTATAAATATTCATTATCATTAGTGAATGACTGACAAATTGTAATCGATAAGGTTATATTACCATTACTGAATGGCAAATGATAGTTTTAAAGGAACTATATCAGGAATTTTCACAATTTTAATAGTGTTTACAATCTAATTCCTTATACTGTTTCACATGTAAAAGTTTCATTTTATTTGAAGGGTCCAAATGACGATGTGAAGGTCGTCCAGCAGTTTTTAAGTGCTGCCAATTTTTAGAATGGGAATTTCGTTTCAAGTTTACCATTTTATGATTCTGATATAGATTTCTTCACGGATTTGGCGGATTTGTTATATCAAACAATTCGGATTTTATTAGTTTATGAGATGCATTTTATTCATTTTGATACAAATTTTATTATTTAAGATATTTATTGCATTATTTTCATATAAACTACCTTTAAAAACAACATTACCTTAATTGAATAACAAGCTATGAACACTATCATTATAGTAATAAAATGACCACTTATAATAAATTTAAAAGTCATACATAATGACCATAATTGAATGACACATTATAATTATATATGTTATTATACCCCCGACAAACGAAGTTTTGAGGGGGTATATTGGAGTCACCCTGAGGTCGGTCTGTCGGTCTGTCGGTCTGTCGGTCGGTCTGTCCGTTGCAATTTTCCTTGTCTGGAGCATCACTTGAAAAGTACTGGATGGAATTTCATCAAACGTCATACAATGGTAGAATATTATGAGAGGAAGTGCAGTGTACAAGAAACATAACTCTATTCTTGCTAATTACAGAGTTATTGCCCTTTGATATTTTTTCTTGTCCGGAGCATAACTTGAAAAGTACCGTATGGAATTTCATCAAGCTTCATACAATGGTAGAATATAATGAGAGGAAGTGCAGTGTACAGGAAACATAACTCTATTCTTGCTAATTACAGAGTTATTGCCCTTTGATATATTTCCCTTTGATATTTTTTCTTGTCCGGAGCATAACTTGAAAAGTACTGGATGGAATTTCATCAAGCTTCATACAATGGTAGAATATAATGAGAGGAAGTGCAGTGTACAGGAAACATAACTCTATTCTTGCTAATTACAGAGTTATTGCCCTTTGATATATTTCCCTTGTCCGGAGCATTACTTTTAAAGTACTGGATGGAATTTCATCAAACTTCATACAATGGTAGAATATAATGAGAAGAAGTGCAGTGTACAGGAAACATAACTCTATTCTTGCTAATTACAGAGTTATTGCCCTTTGATATATTTCCCTTGTCTGGAGCATTACTTTTAAAGTACTGGATGGAATTTCATCAAACTTCATACAATGGTAGAATATAATGAGAGGAAGTGCAGTGTACAAGAAACATAACTATATTATTGCTAATTACAGAATTATTGCCCTTTGATATTTTTTCTTGTCCGGAGCATAACTTGAAAAGTACCGGATGGAATTTCATCAAGCTTCATACAATGGTAGAATATAATGACAGGAAGTGCAGTGTACAAGAAACATAACTATATTCTTGCTATTTACAGAGTTATTGCCCTTTGATATATTTCCCTTGTCCGGAACATTACTTTTAAAGTACTGGATGGAATTTCATCAAACTTCATACAATGGTAGAATATAATGAGAGGAAGTGCAGTGTACAGGAAACATAACTCTATTCTTGCTAATTACAGAGTTATTGCCCTTTGATATATTTCCCTTGTCCGGAGCATTACATTTAAAGTACTGGATGGAATTTCATCAAACTTCATACAATGGTAGAATATAATGACAGGAAGTGCAGTGTACAAGAAACATAACTCTATTCTTGCTAATTACAGAATTATTGCCCTTTGATATATTTCCCTTGTCTGGTGCAGTACTTTTAAAGTACTTTTAAAACCATCAGTGATAACAGTTTAATAAAGTTCATGAAAGAACCAAGTTGATGAATACATGGAGTTCGAGCAAAGCAGGTTCGATTTTGTATTCCTAGTGCTCTTGTTTGTTTCTTATCCATAAAATAGTTGTCCCTCAACATAACTCGAAAAAGTATAACATTTATTGATTGCCATGAAAGCTTGTACACTGCACAATAATTAAAAAGACCGTTTTTAATTTTAACAAAACCATAAAAAAATTAACAATACAAAAAACTCAATCCATAATATTCTCTTTTATTAAGAATTTTTTTTTGTCTGGAGCATAACTTTAAAACTATTAGATATAATTTAATAAAACTTCATACAATGGTTAACCATTTTCTGTCATGGCGGCGTTCGGGGGTATTCATCACCTTAAGTGATAGGTCTAGTTGAATCTAAATTTGAATTGAATTGTATTGGTATATTTATTAGATTACGCATCAAAATTCTAAAATGAATGATAACAGGTTAAATGAATGAAAATTGAGAATTTGAGAATTCTATGATAATTGTACAATTTTAATCTTAAACATTACAGTATCGTAGTAAAAAAGTAAAATTACCTGTGTTTAATGAAAAAGTGCCTGTCACACGTGTAATAACACATACACATATAGTGAAACTGCTCAATTGTACAGCCATCTCAACCGCTCTGGAGCGTAAATGTTACAAGAGTGTCTAGTCAATCTTGCACATATATTCATCACATTAAACTGATGGGCAAAAGACCAATACGCACGTAATTACTTAATGCGAAACATTATAAAAAATCACAAATGGATTTGTTTTACATCTAATTTAATATTCAAACAGGTAACTATGATATGATAAAGCGCTGGCGAAGCGCTCAATGTCATTTACACTCGTTTCATTAAGGCAAATGTGTAATAAAATTATTTATACCAACCAAGGAATTATATAGAAAAAGGAAAGGCAACTGATTGAGATTTAATGAACGCTCGTGTATTCACGCAAAATCTCGCAATATCTCGTTTTCAATTATCTTAAGTGCCATTCATCTCGGGAACACAAAAAAAAATTCCTACACTGCAGAATGGAATTGTCATCAAAACAATACCACTCCCAGAAATTTGTGTTTAAAATTGTTGAAGTACTTGTGATTTCAAAATGTGTATACTGCAGCTAAAATAACGACAAATTACGAGAAAGTTTACTTCAAACCTCAATATCTTGAATTCAAGATCATTTTGCGTGATCGAACTCTGTTTAAACATCTTAGATTACATACAACTTCCAGTTTATGTACAAGAAATCAGTTGCCTGTGAATTGTGAATGATTAATTTGCAAATTATGAATCCTTCGTGTGCTATTTCACCAACATTTAGTCAGGAGTTGGAAGTTTCCTATCCTGCTATACAAGTCCTCGTACCAGTAAACTACCTATAAAATGTTTTAGTCTCAATGGACATGACAAACATATCATTACATTAAGGTTAAAACAAACTACAATTTACTGCTGAAACCTTTTACACTGAACTGTGATTCAACGTTCTTCAGTCGTTTTTTGTGTGTATTTTTTAAAAGGAACTCGTCCTTGGACGCGAATATACAAACACAAGCACGCACGTGCATAAACAAGATACACTTAATGACGGGTTGCTATGTCAAACATGTTCTGGGCTGTTACTGCAGTATCAACACTTTCAACATTAGCACGAGCTCAGTGAAGAAAATAATTAATAATGACATTAATGAATAAGGAAGTGGACACGTTACTTTATGTGATGTTTATCATTTATAATTAATTGTGTGTTTTAAATGATTAGAAGGGTCCTCGGCGGCTGTCTGTCCAAGGCGCCGTCTTAAGATCACTTACCTCTCAATGCTAAGGTCGTAGGTTCGTATCCCGTTCGCTCAAAACTTTATGTGAGAAAGTTTGCCAGTGACTTGCGGAAGAACGGTGGTTCTACTCAGATTCATTCTGAGATCTTCCTCCACCAATAAAACTGAATGAGCTATATATAATCTGAAATGTGTTGAAAATGACAAAAACTGATAAGAAATAAATGATAAGATTTTCTATTTTTCTTAAATGAATTGCAAATGTGGTTTGTTTTGCAAATATATAACACGAATATTTCTGTTTGGGCTATTATTTTTGTACATGGCTTATTGGAAAATGATGAACTAAAATCCAAACCTAAAGGTAAATGACAGAAAATTATACAATGTGCTATAAGGATTTAAATTTAAATGGGTAATTTATGTAAAAATGACCTGAAATAAAGTGTTTAAGATACTTTCAATACGAATTAAAAAAAACACAGTCAAATTGTGCTCCGCAAAATAAGTTATTTGAGGCAGCGCCAACTGGACCAAGAAAGAATATAATATGTTTTACACAATGATTTTGCTATGAAAGGCAAATTGGCTTTATGTTAACTAGGTAAGTTATATTAATTTTATACTCTGGTACACACGTGTTGCTCTTGTACTAACCTTTTTTTCATAATCGTACAATTATTTATGTATGTCTTTTAACTTTGGCCTTTTTAAATTAAATGAACTGTTGGTGATATTTGTTATACAGACATTTTAATTGCGATTTGTCAGCACGAATAGTTTAATGATCCTACAAAGACAATGATATATGCGCACAATTGAGAATAAAAACGTTTAAAAACGTTAGATACCGTGTTTCCTTGCTGGCGCGAGTCTTCACACATACACTGACGTATGAGGTATAATCGGATACATGGACACATTGCTTAAATTTTACTTTTAAAGGGGCATTTTGGAAGTTTTTAGCAAAAAATTATTTTGAGAACTACACGCAATATATATTATGACCCAACAGTATGGTAATTTTTTTTCCAAAAATCGTCACATGAAGTACCAAATTTTCATGGAAGTCTGTTGTAACAGAAAATGACTTTAGACTATATTTGACTATATTTCACAGTTGCCAAGAAAAAGTTAACATTTTGAATGTCTCGATGTTTCTGATATACTCAAACACAAGAGACTGCATTTGAGCATTTATTTCAATGGAAAACACACATTTGCTTATTATAAATACCATAAACTTGCAAAGTTATCTTTATATGGACATTTCTAAACCAGAAAACAAAGTAATTAAAGTATCAAAAGTACTTTCGAAAACTTGATTTAGATATTATGGATTTTCAACAATATAGTTATTATGAAGGGTTTAAACGGCAATAATCATATCGTAAATGTATGTACGGACCATACAAACTTGAACAAATATATATTAATTACCAGGCAATGCAACATTTACAAAATAAGTGTCCGCTTGTGGGTTTATTCCGTTAAAATGTACGCTAGAAATAATATTGATAAATGGTTGGAGTGTGTTGATGTTTACTATCGCCATTTCCAATGTGATTTAATATTATTTTTTTAATTACAGATATAATTGTGTTTCCATTTAAATATTATTAAACATTAAATATATATATAGTGAAATAAAATACCCTACACAGGCATTTAAAGGGAGTAAATCGGAATTTTTCAAAGTTGAAATTGGCTAAAATACTCCAAATTCCCCGACTCAAACCTATATATTATGCCTATATACCATAACTATATATACTCACTAAACCCGTATTGCCAAAAAAACAGGATATCTATTTAAACATACCTAAACAATATGTTGAAAACGATTTCCTAACTCGGGTTGTGCGCCTGGGTCAAACTTAAATGGATTTCCCCCTAAAAATGTTTATTTTGTGACATATAAAAAAAATCATGTGATTTCATTTTGATTTCAATTTGAACCGTAATGCAGGTTTTTACGTTTTAAAATGGGTTTCATCTTAGACAAATTCTGAATGACGATGTGGAGTTCGTCAAGCAATATTTAAGTGCTTTCTTTTTTTAGAATAGGGATTTTGTTTCAAGTTTACCACTCCAATTTAAATATTGATTTGTCATGTTTTGGTGTATTTGACATATCAATCCATGCGTAAGACAAGCTGTGTTTTACATATTTTAGTAAGATCAATGAACGGTACGTAGTAGATCGCCAGCATAGATTTCAATAATTTGCTATAGGTACCGTTTCTATTCTCTCGCAGAACATAAAGATGTATTTAAACCAGACAATGAAAGAGGGCATTCGATTTATTATGTTTTTAAACGATAAAAGCCAATATTCTTAAATATGTACAAGTACCTGCTATAATGACTCCAACATTTCCTATTGACATTTGAATATGAATACCAGTAGTTCGTTTAGCTATCCTTATGTACATTTAATATGATTTCGGTATCAGATCAGCTGCATTCGTGTTGAAACTGAAATTTGGCTCACACTTAAAACAGTTAAATTCGGCAAACCAATAACTGACTTTCCAAGAGTTGTTATTTTACATCCATAGGAATTTAACCATTGTAGATATTTCCTTAGTCTTGCAGCAGAACAACTGTTACAGTTTTCAACTGAAAAATATATTTAAACATGTATAGATTACCGTCCATAAAATTCATTTGTATGCATTGCTGCGCTGAGAAAGGACAGGAAGCCTAATATACATTTGTCTGGAAATGCTGCAGATATTGTAATGATAAGCATATAACTGCCTTATGATGGAATTGTTTTTCAAATGTAGATTTTGGTCTTGATTATGACAATTTGTATATCTAAAGTTACTAAAGGGTTTATGATTTTAATATTTACAGATGCAGTAGATGTTCGGTGCTGAAAGTTTATTTTTCCAATTTAATTATTCTATATTTGAAATTGGCCAAGCTCTATATTTCATACGAATGCATCATGTAATTTAGTGCTGTGTAAGCTAGAGTGGTAAACATGGACCATATTAAACAATGCAGAGATGTAGCCAGTACTACCAGTGACTTTTGCCGTGTAGCTTGGCGGATATTTATGCCTGATTTAATATATGTTTGTGTTATTTTACTAACCTTTGATGTGGCAAATACAAACGTTTCGCATGATATTGAACCCTGAATTACAAGTTTCCAAGTCAACACCTTTATCACCATCATACTCCTCATCACTCCCCATGAAAAGAGTTATTGTAACAAATATAGACTTTTTGGTACTACTGTAGATGCATTTTAATACCAATAATGTTATAGCTACCAAGTCCGGGGGTGACATTAATATAAGTGTTGCTAGTGAAAAACGCCTTGTTATTATATAAATCCATAACGTCGGTATAATTTGTTACAGCGTTTTTTATTGGTTGATAACTATATATATATATATATATATATACACACACACACACACACACACACCTTTTATATATGAATAAACTATGTATTCCTTATTGTTTAAATTATATTGACTGGTTTTATTAAGTTAAAACACAGTTTTGGGCATGGTGGTTTAGTGTTGTTCGAAACGTTAGGTTGAAACCTTTGTAATTTGGTTTTATATGTATTAGTTAATTGTACGTTTTCTTCTTTTAAACACGAATCATTTGTTCAATCATTTGTCATCCAATCATCAAGCAAAGTAGCTTGAAAAAAACAACATTTCACCATTAATCTTGAATCAAACGGCATGTAACCCAAGGAAAATGGTTATTCATTACATTTATAATTAGTATGTGTGTGCATAATCCGCTCGGTTCACGTTACACTAGTAGCACATTGTGGTTATCACCATTTCTCAGAGACAGTTTTAATGATTGATTTGACACACCCATTTTCGATTTGATTTGATATTTTGTTTGGGAACCTGAATACGCCATTTAATTTATGCTTATGATATATTGATTAATAATCATATTTTACAATCTCAATACAATGACTCAATGTTAAATATTAAAGTTCTCATTAGATTTGTCAAACATCTGGTAGTGTTTTAAACCACATATCGTATTGCTATTAACCTGGTTATACAAAGATTACGAGAACTAGGACAGTCAATGTGCACGGCATTTAATGGTGAAGGTTATCTGTTGTTGTGATACACTGCTGTATTGCCATTGGACAAATCTTATGTCATATTTATTGTCTTAATATCCTCTACATGTGTAGAAGCATAACCTCTAAAATGTTGCGGGAGTCATATATTCCGCCCGTTTCAGGGGTTGAGCTGGGCTGTATTTTCCTATATTGACTGAAAACAGCGAACAATGCAAAGTTGGGGAAAATGGCCATCTGCTTAAGGCCAAGACGGGGGCGTTTGCAGGTCACTTAAGGGTGCTCGGCCGTTTCCACGGCATGCGGCAAGATGGTGTTTCTCGTCATACTGTCGTACTATCTCCATCGTGTTATCACTTTGTCAGCTGTCATTCTGTCGCACTATCACCACCGTGTCATCGCTTTGTCAGTTGTCATACAGTTGCGCTATCACCATCATGTTATCGCTTTGTCAGCTGTCATACTGTTGCACTGTCACCATCGTGTTATCGCTTTGTCAGTTGTCATACAGTCGCACTATCACCATCGTGTTATCGCTTTGTCAGCTGTCATACTGCCGCGCTATCTCCATCGTGTTATCGCTTTGTCAGTTGTCAAACAGTCGCACTATTACCATCGTGTTATCGCTTTGTCAGTTGTCATACTGTCGCACTGTCACCACCGTGTTATCGCTTTGTCAGTTAGCATACTGTCGCACAATCTCCATCGTGTTATCGCATTGTCAGCTGTCATACTGTTGCACTGTCACCATCGTGTTATCGCTTTGTCAGTTGTCATACAGTCGCACTATCACCATCGTGTTATCGCTTTGTCAGCTGTCATACTGCCGCACTATCTCCATCGTGTTATCGCTTTGTCAGTTGTCAAACAGTCGCGCTATCACCATCATGTTATCGCTTTGTCAGCTGTCATACTGTTGCACTATCTCCATCGAGTTATCGCTTTGTCAGTTATAATACTGTCGTACAGTCACCATCGTGTCATCGCTTTGTCAGTTATCATACTGTCGCACCGTCACCATCGTGTCATCGCTTTGTCAGTTATCATACTGTCTCACCGTCACCATCGTGTCATCGCTTTGTCAGTTATCATACAGTCGCACTATCACCATCGTGTTATCGCTTTGTCAGTTATCATACTGTCGCACTATCTCCATCGAGTTATCACTTTGTCAGTTATCATACTGTCGCACTATCACCATCGAGTTATCGCTTTGTCAATTATCATACTGTCGCACTATCACCATCGTGTTATTGCGTTGTCAGTTATCATACTGTTGCACTTTCTCCATCGAGTTATCGCTTTGTCAGTTATCATACTGTCGCACTGTCACCATCGTGTCATCGCTTTGTCAGCTGTCATACTGCCGCACTATCTCCATCGTGTTATCGCTTTGTCAGTTGTCAAACAGTCGCGCTACCACCATCATGTTATCGCTTTGTCAGCTGTCATACTGTTGCACTATCTCCATCGAGTTATCGCTTTGTCAGTTGTCATACAGTCGCACTATCACCATAGTGTTATCGCTTTGTCAGCTGTCATACTGCCGCAGTATCTCCATCGTGTTATCGCTTTGTCAGTTGTCAAACAGTCGCGCTATCACCATCATGTTATCGCTTTGTCAGCTGTCATACTGTTGCACTATCTCCATCGAGTTATCGCTTTGTCAGTTATAATACTGTCGTACAGTCACCATCGTGTCATCGCTTTGTCAGTTATCATACTGTCTCACCGTCACCATCGTGTCATCGCTTTGTCAGTTATCATACTGTCGCACTATCACCATCGAGTTATCGCTTTGTCAATTATCATACTGTTGCATTTTTTCCATCGAGTTATCGCTTTGTCAGTTATCATACTGTCGCACTGTCACCATCGTGTTATCGCTTTGTCAGTTAGCATACTGTCGCACAATCTTCATCGTGTTATCGCTTTGTCAGCTGTCATACTGTCGCACTATCACAATCGTGTTATCGCGTTGTCAGTTATCATACTGTCGCACATTCACCATCGTGTTATCGCTTTGTCAGTTATCATACTGTAGCACTATCACCATCGTGTTATTGCTTTGTCAGCTACTATCGTGCTATCACCAACTTGCTATCGTGCTGTTGTGCCACTGCGTAAAAATGATGACAACATGATATTCTCGGGGGTGTAGTATGTCACAGCGTGATGTGATTTGTTCATGGTAATGTGACGGATTAGTTAAATATATGGTACCGGATTATTGCAGATTGGTTGCAGTGCAAAACAGGATAGATTGTACTTCAAAATGTTTAGGGAAAAAAATACTTCGTTACAGTAATGAGTGAAAAGTTATTTATATAACAAACATAAAAGAATATACAAAAACGTTAGTGAATGGTGCTTTTGTCATGTTAAAAATGCAATAAATTAGTGGACAACAGATTGGTTCTCAACTCGGATCTAAAGCGCCGGATTTGTTCTCATTTCTTTTAACCTGTCAGACCGCAGCGTGGTCTAGTAGTAGAGCGTCCGCCTCGCATGCGGGCGGAAGGTCATGGGTTCGATCACCGACTGGGTCATACCAAAAATTTTGAAAATGGTACTAGAAAAAGCTTCCTCGCTTGACGCTCAGCATTTAGAGGAGAGTTCTAGGTCTGGTCGGCCCGGTGTCAGTATAATGTGACTGGGTGGGGTATCATACCATGTGTCTGCAGCACGATTTTTCAGTGTGGCATCGCTCAGAATACTGTCTCAAGTAGACACCGTCGCGATATGACTGAAACATTGTTGAAAGCGACGCTAGACACCATACAACAACAACAAACAACATTTTAACCAAATCACACACCATGACCTCGTGAATATAGTTATTAATATCAATGTGCTACCTGTTTACGACGATTTTAAACATAAAATGATGACATCGTTTCAGATAAACTATTTTATTCAGGTGCACAGAAAACAAGTATTATCTATCTGCCGATCAGGCAGTTAAATCAGTACGGATACCTCGGTGAAGTTCACAGTGCGGGGACCTTAAGCTCGAAACTAGGACAGCTCACAGTAAAGTTGCACCAGTATGGAGATATTGTTATATATCGTTCTCGGAATATTACTTCTGTACCTTATATTCAAACCCAACAGTCTTAAAGGAAAGGTTATACCGGGACCAGGTGGTTTACCGTTTGTTGGTTCAGGATTTAACGTCACTCCTGCAAATATTCATACACAGTTATATGAATATGCAAAAAAGTATGGTGATATTGTCGGGCTAAAACTGTTCGGACAAAATGTGATCGCTTTAAATTCTGAGGAACTGATACGTAAAGCGTTCTGTGAAGATCCATACAAGCAGTATTTTAACGACAGAGAAGAGACGTTTACTGGTAGATATGTTTTGTTTGGAAACCAAACAATAGTTACAAGCACGAGTGGGTTCGATCCCGCCCACAAAGAACTACGGAAAGGGTTTGTCAGAGGTATGCACGTGTATGGTGAAGGGATCAACAATTTTGAAAAGAACGTTATGTCGGAAATAGAAAGACTTATGGTGAAAATCGATGAACTCAACGGAGAAGAATTTGAATTCACTGAAAAAATCAAAACGTTAGTGTCGAATATCGTAGCAATTCTGGTAAGTAGTATTTCTGATCACAATGTGTTACAGGGGGTATCTTTTTTGTCAAATCTATGTACACAACATCAAAATATCCATCTTTATAACAAGCAAAAAAGAAATTGACAAACATAAGTTGATCAAAGGCTCAAGGAAAGGTCCATAGATCCAGAGCTGTCTTTAGAAACCCACTGTGCAAAAACTATAACAAATATTCTAAAAAGGCACATACAGAGAGCTAGAGGAGGTATTACGTGACAAAATAAACTCAACACCAAAACTATCGAGCTAGCAAATTTAGGGACTTAAATATTTAGTCGAAAATAAAGTTGCATATTTTATTACAAGATTAAAACACAAATATAGCCTGCTATGACAATACGTTTCAAGGTAAGTCAGCAACAATTTTTTTTAAATTTTTAATGGACTCTTTCATGCCCACTTGTTTATACATATCATCTGGAACATCTGATTAGAGAAATTCCTATTCCAATTTGTTTGTTGAACAAAGTCTGCCATTTTCTGTTTGAATTCTGTATTATGTATGAAGTGCGCTAATTGGTCCTAAAAGACGCACCCCGGCCAAAGGAAGAACCAATCGGTGCCTTCAAATATAATCTACTTATTGGCTGGAAAATGGTAGACTTTGTGCAGATGTAAGCCGGTAATTTATTAGTGTTCTTTATTCTAAAGTAAATAAAACAAGGTTGCATGCTGGTCTTTTATAGAGATAAACTTACATTTTATTGTTTGTCAACTTCTGCCCTACCAAAGTATGATGAGAAAAGTAGGGATCATGTAGCATATAAGAGATTTGTTTTCTGTTTAGTGTGTACACTGTTGACAAAATGAAAGTAAACTTCCAAAATCGTATTCATACCCCTCTTTCAAGTATTAATTTCTTCTAAATTCAATATTCAAACACGACACTGCATTAAACATTTTCAAAATACACCAACAATGCCATTCAGACAAACACATGAGCATTACACAAAGGAAACTGCATTTTTAAAGTATGACCCTGCCAATTACAGACCAATCTCCCTCAAATGCATTTGCTGCAAGTCCCTGGAGCACATTATGTTCAGCAGCATAACGAAACATGTAGAATATAGCAGCATTCAATTGGATTCTCAACACGTTTTTCGTAGGTCATGTGAAACCCAACGTGTGCAGTTCGTTCGTGCATGATCTTTTTTCTAATCTGGACAGAGCTATAAATAAAAAAACATAGACTGGTGTTATCGTGATTGACTTTCCAAAGACTTCGATAAGAAACATATATAGTGAAGCAGATTGTACACTACTGCAAGAGGACATCGAAAAGCTAGCCGTCTGGGAAAAGACCTTGCTAATGAAATTCAATGCCTCCAAATATCACACACTAAGGGTTACTAACCACAATCAAAATTCCCAATTCTCGTGTAATTACACACTCCGTAACCAAGAACTTGAGAGTGTGACATCTGCCAAATATTTACATTTACTAACTCACTATAATTGGGCATTCACATCCAGCTAATAACTTCTAAAGCTAATAGAACTCTGGGTTTTCTTAGGAGGAACCTATCCTTTGCCCATAAGGCTACCAAGTGCCTGGCCTATAAGACCTTAGTAAGACCCCAGGTAAAATTTGCTTTCCAAAGTTGGAGCCCATATGCCCAGTCTGAAATATACCAATTAGAAACGGTGCAGAGAACAGCCCACCTGCCGTGATGCTCAACAGTAGTAAACGGGTCGATTTAACGCCACGGACTGCGCATGCGCGGCGGCCATTTTGGATGTGTGCACGGCAGCCATCTTGTTTCTATTATATGCGCATAGACGGCCATTTTGGATGTTCGCGCGGCGGCCATTTTTTTTACTAAAATATTTAAAGCTGTACAACAATTTATTTAATCTTCAAAAAGGTTTGAATCCGAGTATTAATTAAGAAATACTTCATAAAAAGCATTGTTATATCCAATAAAATGAAAAAAAGCTTTCTATAACTATTGGCGAACATCCATTATCAATATTGATATCTAGAATATGTAAACAGTTACTTTAATGACAACATTGCTGATCATACCGGGTTAACTTTTTTTTATTGTTGTGTTACAAGTCTGCATAGTGTCTAAATGTATCTATTGCATCCCTATTCCTTTTCCAGTCTTCTATTTTTTTTCTAACCGTATAAGAACTTAATTGAATAGGTATTACTGTTTTTTTTTCTATTATTTCAATTGTTATTAACTGACGTGTAATGGTGTACACACTGTGGTTAGTCTTCTTCTTTCATTTTATTGTATTAACTTTAACACTTTATGATGTGTTATACCATGTCATGTTTTCCCCCAATTATTTTTAATATTTTAGGGGAACTAAATGTTGTGAGAACTTGTGGCCCAACCCCATTGTTGCAATTCACTTATAAATGTTATAAAATATTATTAAACTAAACAAAGATCCGCTACTTTTGCTTGTGGTTATAGTCCATGAATGCCCCCACACTTCACATCTCATTATAGCGTTTACCTTTACCGTTACGGTATTTGATGTGGTTGTGTCAGCGTTATCCAGTCACTGCTGCTAAAAGATCCACAACAGGGAAATGATTGGTCGTTTACATGCCGTCTTGCAAATGTTGAGACGAGGGTTTTGTGTATTTTGGGAAACTAGATATATTTCTAGTAGTTTGAATTATTATTTTCAATGTATGCATAGTATTAAAATCGGTATATAATCTTTTTACTTACTAGTCTTATGTTATTGCCAACTAGAATATTCTATGAACCATTTTCGTAAAATGTTGGTGTTATGATTATTGATATTATTTCAACCAGTTCAGAATTACGTAAATTACGTCTTATTTGTTAATTGCTTGATTGATTGAATGTTTAGCGTCATTTCTTATGCCATCGAGGGCTAATAGACAATCAGTTAACATAACCACTGTTTCACACTCCATCTCCGCAAGTAACTGATAACTTCCCCACTTGAATCAGCGGTGAGAGACAAATGATAATGAGACACAATATTAATCATCACGGAGACTGTTGCCGGGCGGTGATTCGAACTCACGACCCCTGGATTGATAGTGAGACGCGTAACTGACTGAGCTAATCGGACCCGGCTATTTGTTAAGAAGAGAAAAGTTATAACAAAAGAGACATTACTTATTACACACTTTATCGATGTATCAAATACAACCATTCAGTATTGAGATATCATGAAGTCGTAATATTCTGGTATTTTCTTTGTATACTTTTTAAAGGGAACATTTCAGGATTTTTCAAAATTTTACAATTGGCTAGAAACATCGTTTTAGATATAATACTAATATCAGGCATATATATACTCACTGACCCATTGTTACCCAAAAGGATATCTCTTTAAACATGCCAAAATAATATATTGAATAGGGATTTTCGAACTTGGGCCACGCGCCTTGGTTAGACTAAATAATTTCCCGTTAAAAATTGCATCATATTTTGTGACGCATTAAATGAGTCAAATAATTTCGTTTTGGTTTCATTTTGATCCTTTATACAGGTTTACACGCTATAAAAATCGTTTCATCTTAGAAAGAGTCCGAATAACGACGGATAAGGTCGTGACGCAGTATTTAAGTTCTAACTATTTGTAGAGTGGGGATTTCGTTTCAAGTTTACCTCCTCAATTCAAATACGATTTTGTCACGTTTTGGTGGATATGACATACCAAAGCATTCGTATTTTATTTATTAATGATATGAAATGCTATTCATTCATTTTAAAAATAGATTTATTTTTTAAGATATTTATAGCGTTGTTTCCTGATACATTACCTTTAATGAGTCCAACTTTTAAAATAAGTTTTCATCTTGTCTTTTCTTTCAGCTGAGTGGAGAGGCGCTTACAGATGACGATGAGGATTTAAACATGTTTTTCGAGTATGATCAAGGTTTAGATTATTTCCTCAACGCCAAAAGAAACAGCCTCTTATTAGCATTTCCGTTCCTGCGCCACCTACCAGGGGTTTACAGACAACCGTATATGACGCTAATTACGGCAAGGGACAAAATCGCAAGAAGATATTTTCAAAAGATGAAGGTTTGGAAATAATACATAATTCATTCAATTTCGAAAATTAAAGTATCGGAGATTGACTGGTCGTGTGCTATTTATCTCTTGGAGCTAGCACTCCGTGATTATTAAACGTGTTCCCTATGTATATCAACATCAGTTGGTTCAAATTACCAAACTAATTGTTTCTTTACATTATATGTAACTCCATTCCTGTATATGTATGTGATGCATATTGCACCAATTAATACAAAGCTTTATAGTTAAAGTGAAATAGAAACTCTTCAAATATTTAAAATTTAATTGTATTCCAGCCGTAAGTTGATGACCTCATGAACTACTGATTTCTTGCGAAGCGTTCTCTCATTATTAAACTTCTTTATTATTATTAATATTATTTTTTATTATTATTATTCATTATTAAGCCTAATTATGACGTATTGTAACACCTGTCAGGGCCGATATGTATAAAACGAGTATTTTTATAAGTAGATTATTGTACACTAGGTAAATCGCAATTAGATCAAGTGAACTAATGAAACAAGAATAAACCAGTTTCAGTAGACATACGTTTTTAATGTTAAAAGTTTGTCAGCAGGCATACGGTACAGTAGAGTTATAAATTAATACAACGTATGTTTTCCAACTTTTATAAGAGAACTGAGTCCGGGTATTTTATATGGGGACCGTATGCTAAACGAAAAACATGTTTGTAACGTTAAAACTATTGCAAATCTAAGAAATATATTATCTGTCGTGGTCCTAACCAATACCTTGGAATACAAAGATTTGATTAATATACGATGAAGTAAGGAAATATATGTAGTTAGTACATAAATCAACCGATAGAAAACTCTGTCGTGACTGACGCGAGCGATAGACATTTGACATTTAGCACTTTTGTTACTTTACAATAATACATGAACCAGGTTATAAATAGTACTTTAACTTGAAATAAAATAACAGGATCATGCCGAAATGATTAAATGTTAAAGAATGAGTGGTGATTACTTCAGATTTCTTCAGGATATCCAGTTTCTCACAAACGAATGAATGAGAACGCTGAAATAACCAGAAGTGATAGAAATATTATCAAACAAATGAAACAAATGAAAATCTGAAGTAATCGTACACTCCATTTGATAATAATTCATATACAATGTTGTGTTACATAATTGCGAATGGCTATTGCTCATGAAGTTGTGATTTAAATCTTATTTATGTTAATGAAATTATAATAGAAACGTCTATAATGTCTGTCGTGTCTACCAGAGTTCTACCAAGTCTCATAACGTATCTTAACCTAGTAATTTAGTGTTCACGAGGTTGTGATGAAAAGTCTCATTTGTATTTATTTATATTTAATGGAATCATGGTTAATATATTTATCACAGTATGACTAACAGAAATGAAATTAATAGGAAATACTGCGATTTACTTTCATAATAAATAATCCCGGTTCGATGTTTTTAAAGGAAACTCACACGCCCGGTAAGATTCGAGGTATCATTGACTTTATGATCAACGAGCAAGCACAAGATATTCAAAATGGACGTGAAGCTTTCTACAACGATGAACGTATCATCGGCGTTGCCCTGGAAGCGGTGGCTGGAGGTATGATTACGTGTCACACACCGGTTAATGTTGTACGTCTCTACATGTAGAGACACGTGCATCTAGAACACGTTGCCATTGGTTGTAAACGTGTTTTGTTTCCATAGATTTTGTGGGTTTAAATATGCAGGAAAAACTTGTTTTTTTCACAATTTCAATGGTGTGATGACACCCCTTCATTTTTGACAAGTCTGTCTATTTGTTGCTGTGTATCTCTACGCATCTTACACTGTTATAGCCTACCTTCACCCAACTGTGCCAATGTCATCCAAACGTGTCATGACTCATGAAAAGGTTTCAGTGTTCACATATGTATAAAGAAATTTGACCATTTTAAGCATTTTCAACAATATTAATGCTCAACGTATTTACACAGTTTTAATTTCTTGGGCGCAACAATCTTGCTACCGTCACTAATGGGAAGCAATTGGTTGGACATGATATGTGAAAGGGACAAAATGTGCAAATGGTGCCTAGGAATATCCTACGAAAAGTAAACTACTTTACTTTGAACGTCACAATCCAAATCCACCAAAGAAGGAATTGTGCATGTAATAACAGTGTTCGTTTAAACTAGTATCAGAAACCGTAACTTGTGCTTTAAGATATTTAAGGCATATTAGTTAAAGATACATTTTCAAAGTATATTAAAATTCTTAAATTCGGAGAATGAAAATTGTCTTTGGTTTACAATTGATGAAAATGTATATAAGCATAATGTTGTTTTTATTTCTATGACACCTGAATGGTAATCTTACAGTTGTGTGGAGTTATTTGATAATATTGAAAATAATTTACTCCATTTTGTTCAGGCGATGCTCAAATATGTCTACTTGGTGATTTAAATGCCAAAAGTGGAAGTTTGTCAGATTGTATTGAGTTATTGTGCAAATCATTTTTGATTTTGATACTACATGTGCTTTAAATAAGTTTAATCTAGACCTATTAGACATTCCAATAGAGAGGAGTCCATGTGATTAAATTTGCAATAATTAAGGTTATAGACTAGTTGACTTATGTAAATCATTTGATATTGTAAATGGAAGATGTGGTAATGATGAGTTATGGGTTCTCATACCACTCTACATAGTAATCTTATTGATTATGTTTGGATGAATTATTTTCAAATATATCTTAATTTGATGTGCTTAATTTATACCCACTTTTGCCTGATCAAGGGAAATATCAAAAATGACCTTTTAAGGCAGGTGGTTGCTTAATACAGAAAACTAAAAATGTAAAAATGGTAAATATGGCCGTTTAAAACAAGTGGTTGCTTAATAGAAGTGACCACTAACACAGTTTTGACCGTATACTAATGTTTGTTACTAGTCAATACGTTTCTGTCACTGTTTGTATTATATACATGAAGTTCATTTCATGTTTATAAATCTGTTGCTGTATATGACTGGTGCCCTTGTGGGCCTAGTTGCTGAATAAAACTTGAAACTTGATAGTTGGTAAAAGGCGCCATTTTGTGTGGAGCGCATGCTTCAGTCAAAGTTTATTTTTGGCTTTTATAATTCTGAAAGATGCACCCCAAACAATAACTTTCTTTCCGAACGTTAATAATGATTAAAAAGATATTTTGACGAGTAAAATTTACAATAAACTTAATCACGCCGAAGATATCAATTATAAGGTTTGCTAATAATTAACAGTACGTATTAATATTTTAACTGTCAATTCTTTACAGGCATTTTGACACAACTGGTGACCATAAGTAGTCTGCTGTTATGTTTACTAATCCACCCGGAATACCAGACAAAAATTCAACAGGAACTGGATCACGTGATTGGTCGTGATAGATTACCAACTCTAGACGACAGGGATAACTGTCCGTTCTTTGAGGCTGTAGTCGTCGAATCACAACGATATATTACTTTACTTCCGGTCTCATTTCCACATCTTTGTCGCCCAAATGTGGCATTTGAAGGGTATGATGTGAAGGAAAATACAGTGGTATGTATTTTATATATTGTACATATAATAACCACACACTTTGGAAAAGGCAGATAACATTTTAGAGAAAAAAATGCATGTGGGAAAGAAATAAAAAATGGACATGGTTAATCATCATTTTAAACACGAAACAGGTTATATTGTTGGATGTGTATCTGAGGATGAATTTGAATAGGACCACATATGACAAACCATGTAACATAAAGTGTCTGAACCGAGCTAGGCTAGAACAAACGATATGTTTGTGAAATACACATATAAATGACCGCGGTATTTCGTCGTTTTCTCATTAACAGTTATTAAAATTAAACGTGATGTGCACGTGCTTTACCTCGTAAGAAATACACATTTAGAACACCTCGTTGATTTCCCTAAAAAAAATTCCTACTAGCCATCTAGGGTCTATCCGTATCTTAATAAAAGCTAAAGTAACTATATACATGTATATTGCTTCATTGTCGTAAGGGTAAAGTTGATCACATGATACACGCAAGTCACGAGCTCGAATCCTATAATGAAAATGCAATAACATTTTGTTAAGACTTGATATTGCAATGGGATTTCTTTAGTTAAACAATAAATGTATTTCTGCTTGCTGTAACAAATAGCACGTTGTATAATTACTATTTTGTGCTTTATTTCAGATATTTCCTAACATATACTTCTTGCACCACAGCGAGAAAATATGGGGTGACCCCTGGACGTTCCGACCTGAACGCTTTCTAGATGAACAAGGACAGTTTCTACCACACAGTCATCCTTTCCGTAAAAAGTAATAGTAGCATGTACATCTCTCTTCTGAAAAAATATTTTATTGTTGGACCGTGTTTTTAAAGGAACAAGTTATTTGTGTACATGCTACGAGACTGTATTGTACAATCGGGTGTAAAAATAACCCAGTATGTATGCATGCCATCAGTTATGCATTTAGTTTGGAAAAAAGGGCATAGATCTAACAAATAGTTGCCAAACACCACCTTGCACATAGTATTGGTCGTCTTTATCAAACTGTGTCGAGTGTATTTTAATTCCATTAGTTTTTAGCAATATGACTAAGAAAAAATGTACATAAATATGTTCTACTCATTGCTAAAGACATGCGTGACACCTAGTTTGGTCGACACTGTTAATATCTTTTTCGCCATTAAGTTTCGGATAATGATACTTGGTAATAAATAGCTCCCTATGGTTATACACCAGAAGTGGACTGGTGATAAATATCTCCCTATGGTTATACGTCATAAGTGGACTGGTGATAAATATCTCCCTATGGTTATTCGCCAGTAGTGGACTGGTAATAAATATTCATATGCTTCTACTCCAGTAGTAGACTTGTAATAAATATCTCCATATGCTTCTACGCCAGTAGTGGACTGGTAATAAATATCTCCATATGCTTTATCGCCAGTAGTGGATTGGTAATATATATATATCTCCCCATGGCTTTACGCCAGTAGTGGACTGGTGAAAAATATCTCCCTATGGTTATTCGCCAGTAGTTGACTGGTAATATATATCTCCCCATGGCTTTACGCCAGTAGTGGACTGGTGATAAATATCTCCTTATGGTTATACGCCAGTAGTGGACTGGTAATATATTAAGCAGCCACCTGTCTTAAGCAACCATATTTTCTTTTTCCAATGTCTATGCTTTCAGAGTAAACCAACCTGTATTAAGCAACAACCTGTCTTAAAATGTCACTTTTGACTGGTAATATATATCTCCCCATGGCTTTACGCCAGTAGTGGACTGGTGATAAATATCTCCCTATGGTTATACGCCAGTAGTGGACTGGTAATATATATTTCCCCATGGCTTTACGCCAGTAGTGGACTGGTGATAAATATCTCCCTATGGTTATACACCAGTAGTGGGCTGGTAATATAAATATCTCCCTATGGCTTTACGCCAGTTGTTGACTGGTGATAAATATCTCCCTATGGTTATACGCCAGTAGTGGGCTGGTAATATAAATATCTCCCTATGGCTTTACGCCAGTTGTTGACTGGTGATAAATATCTCCCTATGGTTATACGCCAGTAGTGGGCTGGTAATATAAATATCTCCCTATGGCTTTACGCCAGTTGTTGACTGGTGATAAATATCTTCCTATGGTTATACGCCAGAAGTGGACTGGTAATAAATATCTCCCTATGGTTATTCGCCAGTAGTGGACTGGTGATAAATATCTCCCTATGGTTATACGCCAGTAGTGGACTGGTAATAAATATATCCATATGCTTTTACACCAGTAGTGGACTGGTTATATATATATCTCCCTATGGCTTTACGCCAGTTGTTGACTGGTGATAAATATCTCCCCATGACTTAAATTTCAGGTCGTAAATGAGCCAATGAAAACACTTTAACGACACATAACTGTAATTGTTGAACAGAAATTTATTATGAAATGCGGCAATTGTCTTCATCTATCGAATAAAAACTCGATTTTCGTAATGTGTTCCAGAAACTGATCATTTTAAATCAGGCGAGATCGAACAATACGTTAATCATTTAACATTGATTAATTGATCATTTAATAATTCTAGAAGATGCACTCGTTCTATTATTGGAATCCACATTTCCTGACATTATACAACATATTTCTTTTCAGTTTATATGACCTACGAAAAGCTTTGAATTTGTGCAATGCTCGCGACAGTAGCATTAATATCGATTATTCAATAGTATTTATCACAGCAAGTTTTATGAGTCCATGATGAAGTAATGCTGGCATTTTTTTAAAAAAAATATTGAAGTAATACATGTTTTTGTAATGCTTAAGCCAAAATAAAAGAATGTTCTGTTCATGTATATCGTTTTTGCCATTCCAGTTGGATGCCGTTTGGTGTAGGCAGACGACAATGTATTGGAGAAAGCTTAGCAAGGTCGAGGATATTTGTGATAGTTACGACATTTCTTCAGCGTTGGAATTTCGTACCGTCCCCGGACAAATGTGGTTCCTGCGATCCCCGTTCGGACCAGTTTGAAGTTGGTTTCACATGCCTCCCAAAACCATTTTATTGCAAAGTTGTGAAAAGAGGAGATTGATCATTATTTACATTAACATTTGTTTAGTTTTCATGTATTTTATTCGGAATATTTTACATTAATACATATTTACCAATTTTTTTGTCAAAAGAATTGGAATGAAAGACAATCTCCTCAATACAATAAAATTACACAAGAGATGTGCGCTTCTAATATAGTAAACAAGATAACAACCTTAGTTTTTAATAAAGATCAACTCTAAAGATCAATAGAAAAATGAACCTTGTGAAAACATAACTATAAAAACATAGGTATAATTGAATGTTATATAATTAATACATACAGTCAAACCTGAGTA
The DNA here is from genome assembly GCA_029582155.1 of Panopea generosa. Lineage (NCBI taxonomy): Eukaryota > Metazoa > Mollusca > Bivalvia > Adapedonta > Hiatellidae > Panopea > Panopea generosa. Next base: position 17,307,528 of record CM055897.1, read on the forward strand.
AGCGCTAATCTCTATTAAGCAGCCACCTGTCTTAAGCAACCATATTTTTTTTTTCCAATATCTATGCTTTCAGAGTAAACCAACCTGTATTAAGCAACAACCTGTCTTAAAATGTCACTTTTGGTCCTTCCCCTGACTGGCTGCTTAAGACAGGTTTGACTGTATTTGGATAAATTTGGGCGTCATTGCGATGGAAAGATTTATTAACGTTCATACCTGTTCAAAAGATATAAGTGCAATGAGCAATGATCTGAATAGTCAATGCAATTATGTACTGCGCAGAAAATGATAATATTTATATGGATGGAAAATATTTTATCGCCAAAGAGAAGTAGACGGGAAGTGATTCATAAATCTATTAATCAGTTCAAAGCTTAATATTTACAATGGAGTAAAATTTCTTTGCAACTCTAATAAATCGGGAAGCTCTCATCAAAATTGATATACATTATTACACATATATGTAATACTATATACTTGTTACTTATTTTGTTTATATGTTAAATAATGTTGTACTTTGTAAATGTGTCGAGGGCAACATGGAAGACTGAATTTATTCAAATGAGTTCTCTCGTTAAAAAAGTCTTTATTTATTTATTGATTATTTATTTATTCGTATATGGGATGGTAATGATCGTTTGAATATTGTTCGTGATAAGGAATGTGAAATTCAATGAAGTAGAAAATGTTCTACGTCTTCGATTCCACCACACATACAAAGCCGGAAATCAATCATGAGTTTTTCGAGAATAAGTCGCTATTAAGTACACTACATTTTTACTGGAGAAGTGTATCTAAAATGTGTAGTTGTCTTATTTAAAAAATGAAATACTTTGATATTAAATTGACATTTAAGTGCATATTCAAAAGATGAGACTGGTCCAGAGTTCAGGATTGTTCAATACGCGTGTGGAAGATTTATGGTGATATCTGGCATGTGTATGTATGGTTTGGATACAGTTTGGTGTTCATAAATCCTATCTTGATATTCTTCCTTTGAATAAGGTTAGATAAAATCTTTTGTCATTTTATAAAGTTGAACAAGTTTGTGTTCCATCTTCTTCGGTTTAGGCTTTCACATCCAGCTTCATAATACATTTGCTCAATGGAAGTTATTTTTTTGCACCGGTTACTTTCCTAGCCCCCCTCGTTTTGAATTTTATCAAGTTGATGTCTTTCATATTGAGTACTTATCTAATAAAAATCACCATATTCAAGATTTGGTCTAATAAAAGTATTGTATATAGTTTCAAGTAACGCAATGTTGTATATCAATGTACGCATTATGTTTATTCGTGTCCATGCCTTAGATTCAATATAATCGCTATGTAAAGATGCCTATGCTGATGTTGGTTTTTGTTTGAATATTTAGCGTATATAAATATATAAGATAGGGAGACGTGTGTATAAGATAGAAGAAGTAAGGTTAGGCCACGATTGAATACATATTTGTTTTGTAAGATCTTCAGAACAACTCTTATAATTTTTTTCCTTGATGCTCATTCAGTGTTTTCGGTGTCGTGCGCCGTCGTTCATAATGTGTTAAAATGACCTTTATTTTGAAGCTGATGAATAGACTTTGAAACTTTGTCATAATGATTTTTTAATGTCTTTAAATATCCTTGGATTTGATATTATCTCTGTCCGTAATTCAATACCATGGCTGCCTCTAATTAAAATAAAATATAATGTCACTTTTTCTTACGGCATCTCTGACACTGCTTGATCAAATATAATATTCGTGACCCGTGGATCCATTTCTCTCAAGTATGTGTGTTTTATTTTCATTAACTTATCACGCTGAGGGACACAAATACGTAAAGAAATAAATATGCTAAATAAACATTGAACGTTTGTTATATAGCCATTAACGACATTTTCAACCTACAACATGTTTAAAGGGCAACCAGTTTTATTGGTCCATTCTGGGTCAATAAGGCTGGTTCAAGATATAGTCTAAGCTTCCGAGATCAGTGCCGTTCTGACCAGGTTTAGTTAAAATCAAATAAAAAATATTAAGTTTCATCGTATTTACAAGACAAAAATCAGCATTTTTTAAAGAAATAATGGCAATAAAATGTTTTCCATTTTGTTCCAATACAGCCGGATCAAGAACTCGTTATTTCATAGTAGCAGGGCAGATTTGTGAGAAAACTGCATTATTTAAAAAAAAAACACTGCACTTGACACAATAATAGATAGGACAATTCCCAGCAAAAATGGATAAAGAATCACTTTCAAAATGGCTGCCATGATTTAAGGTAATATATTTAAATATATTGCTTTATTGGAATATATAAGCCAATTATGAAAGATATGATATTATATTGTGTACAGAATAGCTTGACATAATAAGATATTAATATATACTTGTATGTACAATGCAGATATCATCTATCATTAAACACAGTTATTCACTCAATAAAAGTTTCTCCATTCGTTTTGTCTATGTCCGCTCAATAATGAAAAATGCTTAAAAAGTGATGCGAGAGAAAAATCTTAGGTATCTCTTGTTAGTGTAGAGAAAATGTTTAAATTTCTATATTATCAACATCACCCGATTGAACAAGCCTGAAACCAAAGTCTAAGAGATAATACTTAATTACCGAAAGAAGGGTATAATTTTTATGTAAGATTACAAACACTAATACCATTGGACAGACCCCAGTGTTAACCAGCTCACCTATTAACGGAGTTTTTTTAGGAAAAACAAAACAATTTGCAAGCCATTGTGTACCGTTATGTAGTGAGGATTCCATATTGAAAGGATTTTCTCAAATGTCACTGGAGACTGGTTAGAGGGTAAATGGTTTGCTAGTGCCTTATACAGGCAAATCATAGACAAATAAACTATAAAATACGTGACTGCAGGTGCTTAAATGTCTTAAGTGTCTAAATTCGGGTGGCATATTTGACGTTTTCCAAATCTTGTAAACACAACTCCTCCTGAACCAACAAGCACGTTTTTTTTTATTTTGGTATGACAATAAATGGTTTCATGGTACCTTTGGGTGGTGAACTTTTCTTTTTTGATATTTAAAGAAATGACGAATGTGCATGCTTATATTTATTTCTTTTGATATTTTATTTATAGCCCATTTTTAAAGTAAGACTATAGAAAAAACTTCAAATATTGATATGAAATGTTCGCCGCCCTTGGATAACTTACTTCTTTAATACAACATTTGAACCGACCATAAACTCTCGTGGAACCAAATATCTTAAATAAGCATACGGGTATCATCTTTTATATGCTCCTTTTAACATTTTGGAATCATTAAGACATACTGCATTGTTAATGAGAAAACTGTTTAGAGATAAAATACAAGCTTGAAGTGTTTTCAAAATTGAGTGAGTTGGTGCTCTACGTCATCGAGTTTGTTCCAATTTACCAAGTATTATTTGTTTAGCATGCTGTGACCAAGTATTATTTGTTTAGCATGCTGTGACCAAGTATTATTTGTTTAGCATGCTGTGACGAAGTATTCGAACTGTGTTGTGGCTTTTGTTAAATGCGTCATGGGTTGAATGTAATCTTTTCTTCTTTCCTTTACAAGCTAAAAACAAAAATAAACGTATTACTACACTTGCTAATGTATCCTCCCCACCTCATTCTCGTGTTGTTCTATTATTCTCAGTTGATCTTTAGAAGTGGGCCGGGCCCGATTAGCTCAGTCGGTTAAGCGTCTGACTATAAATCAAGGGGTCATGAGTTCGAATCACCGCCCGGCAACAGTCTCCATGATGATACATTGTGTCTCATAAGCATTTGTCTCTCACCGCTGATTCAAGTGGGGAAGTTATCGGTTATTTGCGGAGATGGGGTGTGCTCGAGTACTGGTTAACCTTTCAGGATCCCCAGGAAACAGTGGTTAGGTTAACTGGTCGTCTGTTAGCCCTCGATGGCATAATATGACGCTAAATATTAAATCAATAAAATTAATATTTAATCTTTAGAAGTGTTCTTCATCAAGCAATTTGAAACTAATGATTGTGTTTCGATTTGGGTGCCTTACGTAAAAAAAGGTCAGTATGGTTTTATCAGGCCAATACATAACTATACTGATTGACGCAGATACAATATCTCTTTTATTTTAAGTTAACATGATAACATAGCAATTCAATTCATTAAGTCTGAATTCTGCTCCTGAAACAAAAGCATATATACATATAGATAATGTAATGTAATAAAAATGTAATGGTTCTATTATATAAGTAACAAAATTGGTATGCTTATGAAGGTCCTATTTGACTAAACAGTCTAATGCATTGTCACAGACCTTTTAGCAGTTACTCGTGAAAGATGGTGGTTCTGTTTCGATATATATCTAAATCTTCCTTCATCAAAAAACTAGTTGTGTCATATATAAACGGCCAAAAGTTGAAAATGGCGTGTAAAACCATTAAAAAAAAGAGGAAAATAACACTGCATATACCATAAATATACATATTGTAATACACATACAGGATAACAATATATTGTGCATACGGATATTGTATACTTGACAGTCACTTCATTTATTAATTATATTATTTTATTCGTATTTTAATGTAAAAATGAAACCCAATATTATACTGGTTTGGGTTGTTCTATAAGTAAATGCATTTAGTCATTAAGCTGGTAGATCCTAATTAGTTTGAACTTTTGATATATTTCACTGTCAAAAGTTCGCGTACAGCAGGCTAAAAACAGAAATAGTTAACATGTTTTATGCGCATTTTAGCGAAAGAGAGTGGACATCTGAAGAGGAAATGCCTGATAAATAATGACTGGTAAATGAAAAAGATGACTTTTATGACCATTACCGGAAGTTGTTTGAGGTTTAGTTCTCGAATAGCAAGTGAATAAAGGCAGTTGTCAGTTTTACTTTGGGAGGCGAGATGTTAAGTCAAGTTTTAGTTTAGAGAGTTTTACTTTGGAGGGCAAGATGGAAAGACGGGTTTTAGTTTAGATAGGATACTTTGGAAAGTCGGAAGATTAGACCCGTTTTGTATGGTTTGGTTGTTATATAAATGCGGGTTAAAAATGCAGTTGAACTTTTTAAAAAGGAACTGTTATACTAAAATGGGGACCTATTTGAACTATATTTAGAAGAGTGCATATGTGTTATTAGAATTCATTAAAGTTTAAATGACAGTTGTAACACTGTAAGAAATAAATATATATAGAAAGTCATGCTTTCTGTGTAAGTTATGTGTGATGTTGAAACAATATGTGTAACAGAGATAATACCAATATGATTTTGCCACTTATTAATTAATACCATTGGTAAACTAATTAACAGTGTATTTTGAAGATATTGTTTGATAATTAAAATATCTTAAGTAAACACAAAGTATATTTAAACAATAAATTCAATGTATTCTGGTATGTTGTATCGCCAGTTTGCGCTCCATGCCTCACGTTTCAAGAAGGTAATTACGTGCCTATAATGTTTATGTTAATTTTATAACAAATGTGGCACTACTGTTAGATAGTGTTTCTGATAACAGAAGTTCTTGAACTTGAAAAAAAGATAAACACAGCTCGTCTCAAGATCTTTAATAACACTGGATTCTTCAAAGAAGTGTTCCAGTTTAAATACGAAACCTGAGCGCGTTTGTTTACCCTGTCACTGGGTTTCTCAAGAGTGTTCCACTTGTAATTTTTCATAAAAAATATTTTAATTAAAAGCAATCTCTGAAGTAGGTGAAATAGCTCACAATATTATTTGATCTCCAGGCAGTAAATATATCATTAATACATACACTTGAATTCTATATCCGTAAAAGTCTTTGATTTGCGTTTTTTACTTAACGCCTGTGTTACATATAATAACCTAATAATCCGTGACTTTCATTTAAGTTTAAATAAACATTACAATCTCGATGTCAGCCCAATACAATACGTTTCTACATTCTTACGCTACTAAATACTTCGTAATAAATATCTGTATGCTAATACACATGATTTTTACAAATTAAACTTTCATAACCATACATTTTACACAATGCCTTATTTTCAAAATAAATATTTCTAATAATCGCTATTAGTTGCAATACTTCTTATAACACAATAATAAAATAAAAATAAAATAAAATAACCTTTCAGGATCCCAGGAAACAGTGGTTAGGTTGACTGATCGTCTGTTAGCCATCGATGGCATAAAAATGACGCTAAATATTCAATCAATTAATTCAATAATTAATGGAAGCATAACTTATAAAATATTACATATGTGTTAGGTTTATATCACATATATTAGTAAAACTCTGGTTGTCGCTTTAAATCAGTTTTGTTTGCAAAGATCTTACCAGCTCATCGTCCAACTTGAGCCTGTGGGTTGATGAAATTGAACGTTTGGGAATTGAACTGATCGGGGTCGAAACCACCGGCAGCCCCTCCGCTCTGTCCAAGTTTGGACGATGACGGGTCCATGAAGTTTGACTGAAACTGGTTTACTTTGTTAGCATCAAACTTGGGGGCTGATGCACCGCCACTACTGCCGCCGCCACCACCACTTCCGCCGGTTTGTGCTTGCGGGTTAAAAAAGTTAAATTTAACTGCATTAAACTGGTCTGGATTAAAACCACTTCCGCCACCGCCGCCTGATCCCAACTGTAATGAGGAGGGATCTGTCATACTTCCCTGAACTTTGTTGACGCTATTTGGATCAAAACTTGGCTGCTGACTTCCACTGCTGCTACTGCTTCCACTTCCGCTTCCGGTACTCGTTCCGCTAGGGGATGATTGTCTTCTGACCCTCGCGCCTATTAGTAAAAGCATTTTGTCTTTAATAATGTATTTACAAATTGCAAAATAAGCTAGATCAATATATACACAACACTAACTGTGTCCTCTTGTACAACAATCAGACGCCAACCGTTTTGAAACAATAAATGCAATTGTTTATCTCTTTGCTGAAGCCTTCCAGTTGTTTCACGAATTTCTACAAACACGATTTTAGGGAAGTTGACAGTCACAGCTTCTATACTAAGAAGTAGCGACATTAACATCTACTTGAATGAAGACCTGACCAAATTCAGAAAATCTATTGCATTTGAATGCCGACAGCATGTGAAAAACGCGAATAGCTCAATCACGAAGACATGGACCCACGACGGAAACGTTCTTGTGAAAGACAAAAATGACAGAATATCAAGAATACGGGGACTAAGTGACCTGGATGGATACATATAAAAGATCATAGACCGTGGCGAAGTGTTTCCAAAGTGACCCAAGTGATCCTTCAAACCATGAGTTTTCTAAAATGAACTGATTAAAATCTTAATAATAACTTTTGTATGTATGCATGATGTATAGATACGATATAGTCAACATGTCTCAGACAGCTTTCCATACAGTAGTTTATAATACATTTCTGCCCGCCTATATATGGACTCACATTCGTGTTTATTTAAAATGATTTTCTAATATTAATACTGCATTCTTACTTTATGCGAGTACACATGTTGTGGCACGCCTGTAATCACTATACCTCCACTTACATATGGTAGTTTATCTAGAATGCTTACAGCAGTTATTAAGATTCATATTACGATGATATTATGTAACTATTTGTACGATACCGTTAGATGAGATAATTGAGGTGTTTTATACAGTGTATAGCGTGTATGGGCATATATCTGCTTTGAGCATGGTAAATTGTAACCGAAACCATGGACCTGGACACGAATAGTATATCCGTGGTTTTAGTAACAGCTAACTACATCACATGTGCAGCATAGCCGCACTAAACCGCACCCACAAAGGAAGACTCTCATGCTATGAAACGTGTCTGATTTTAAACATTTTGTATTAAAACATGTAAAAATATTATAGAAACATGTGATTTTAATATTGATGGTATAGATAAAACTGTATAGGTAGAACCCTGTTTATGCATGACAAACCACACTATGTAATCTCGGCTATATAATATTGTTACTGAACTATATTGATCACAACCGCCACCAGTCTTAGTTGCTTATCTACTGCTGAGTATTCTAAATAACCCTACAGGTGTTTACCTACACATCAGCAGCCGTTTCGGCATTTAACCTGTATATTTATATATATTTTCTGTATTTGTTTTTCTTTTGGAACAGTATATATATGTTGTGTTCCTCAATTCCTATTGTTTGTACAATATAACCAGCTGCAGACTGTGTTGCTTTCTCATATGTATGTAAATATATTATCTCTCAATAATATGTGTTCATGTGCGCGCACGCGCGTGCGTGCGTGCGTGCGTGCGTGCGTGTGTGCGTGCGTGTGTATGTAACTTACGTGATATCGTGCATGAGAGTATGCGTATATGTGTATGTATGTGAGTGCGTCCATACGTACATCGCTGCTTGAATACGAGCTAGCGTGCGTGCGGATATTGCGTAAATATGAATGTATTATGTAGATTCTCAAAGGTACTATTGTACATTAGTCACAGATAAGGCACGAATGAGAAGGTTGTACTAGCTATTGAAGCTCGATCTATAGTAAAATCATAATTACCTTACTTGATTGTTTTTATGTGAGGAACACTTCGAAGCGATATGGGTATGAATACTTTTTTGTTTGAAATCAGTATTAGGTTTTGTTTTTGCTGTTTACAAAATGTCAAAATATTAATTGTCATTTTGTACTTCGTCGAAAATTTTCTTATATGTCCATTAATTTTTTTTAAGGAAAGTGTTTTTATGATATGTAACAGTTTCTGAATTTAATCACGTCAACTAATTAACAACTATGAGTATGTTCTAAATTCTTTCACACTTACTTCTACGAAGTTTTTATGTACTGTTTTATAAAAATAATAATAATAATAATAAATAATATAATAATTATAATAATAATAATAATAATAATAATAATTATAATAATAATAATAGTAGTAATAATAATAATAATAATAATAACAATAATAATAATAATAATAATAATAATAATAATAATAATGATGATGATGATGATGATGATGATGATTGTTTTTGTTGCTGTTGTAGATATTATGCTATAGTTACTAAGGTTATAACTGATTTATTGTTTCTAAATAAGGCACACTTTCATTTGACAAGGGTAGCCTTCTCCATATTTTTTTTCTATTTTTTACTTCCTACCTCGAATATATAAAAAAATAATATATGAAATGAGAATATCCACAAACACCTTCCTTCATCTAACAACTTGAATGATTCTCAAATCGTTTCAAGTTGCCTTTATTATTTTTATATCCTTTCTTCTTTCAGACTTTTATTCCTTTACCTCTCTTCATCTCTGTTATGTCTGGGTCATTTTGCTCGTTTTGTCTCATCGGTCGCCCCTCTCTGGTGATTGTTATGACTTTGGAATTACATAATGTGTGTTGATTTAAATATGTACAGGGCGAGAATAGGAACATTCGCCCTTACTCAATCTAAGACTAAGGGACTTAAGTCTCTCACAAGTTTTGAACTATTGTCTTGGTTAGCTATAATCATAATGCAACATGGGGATATTGAATCCAATCCAGGCCCAATCCATACACTTGATTCGCCAGTCAATAACGAAAACACTTCTCATCAACATAATATGTCAATAGTTCACTACAATGTCCAGAGTTTTCTGCCAAAGAAAGAATTACTCTATGCAGAATTATTCAACTTTGATATATTAGCATTTACCGAGACCTGGTTAACAGACAATGTGTCAAACGATGATATATTCTTTGACAATTATTTAGTCCCATTTCGTAAAGACAGACCATTAGACGCTCATGGTGGTATTATTGTATATGTAAGCGATAAATTACACGCAATAAGAAGAACTGAACTTGAACCCAATAATATCGAATGCTTATGGATAGAAGTCTACATTAATAATAAAAAGATGCTTTATGGTACGTTTTACAGACCTCCAAATTCTCCTGAAGCTACATTAAATACTATTGAAGAGTCTATAGGCCTCGCTGTGGATACAGGAATACAAGATATTATTATAATGGGAGATTTCAACCTTGATGTTCTTAAACCAAATACTAATAGGAAACTTATAAATCTAATGCAAAGATTTGACCTTTCGCAAACAATTGCAGAACCCACCCATTTTACAGAATATTCTTCATCTATTATTGACTTATTGTTTGTATCTAAACTCGCTACAATTGCTGCTAGCGGAGTTGGCGAACCTTTTCTTGATCAAAATATGAGATATCACTGTCCCATCTTCTGCCATATCAACATAAGCAAACCATTACCAAATTGCTCCAAACGTACTATTTGGATGTATAATCAGGGCGACTATGACCGTTTAAGACAAGAAGCGCGTAACACCGACTGGAACTCCCACTATGACAACGACATTGACACATATGCAAAAAATATATCAAACACAATAATTAAACTCGCTGAAAGCTCAATTCCAAGAAAAATTGTAACAATTCGCCCAACTGACCCCCCTTGGATGAAATCTGAAATACGTAAACTTATGCGAAAATGTAAACAACTATATGACAAAGCTAAAATTTCCAACACACTTGAGAATTGGTCAAACTATAAAAAACTTCGAAACGAAACAATAACAAAAATACGCAAATCCAAGCAGGAACAATTAAACAATCTATCTGAAAAGTTAAAGTCTAGTTCCTTATCAACCTCTGACTGGTGGAAACTCCTAAAATCATTTATTAAGCCAAATTGCACTTCATCTAGCATACCCCCACTTAAACATAATAACACTATATATACAGACGGTCTTGAAAAAGCTAATCTCTTAAATAATCATTTCACTTTACAAACACAACTTAATGACAAAAATATAGTCCTGCCAGATATATTGATAGATCAAAATAGACCAACATTAAGTGTTATCGTAATTTCACAAGCAGAAGTAAGAACAGCTCTACAACAGCTAAAGCTTGGCAAAGCGGCAGGGCCTGATATGATAAATAATAGAATTCTTAAAGAACTATCACTTGAGTTAACAGTTCCATTGACTAACCTTTTTAATCGTTCGCTTGAAATAAGCGAAGTCCCTTCCGATTGGAAGTTGGCCCATGTTTGTGCTATTTTAAAAAAAAATGACCCATCCGATATTTCGAACTATCGACCCATATCATTGTTGTCAACTATCGACAAACTAATGGAAAGAATAGTACATAAACATTTATTTAATTTTTTTAACCATAATAAAATTATAACACCCCTCCAATCTGGCTTTGTCCCCAATGACTCTACTACTAATCAACTTGTAGACATATACAATACTTTTTGCCAGGCCCTAGACGAAGGAAAGGAAGTACGTGCTGTGTTTTGTGATATATCAAAAGCCTTCGATAGGGTCTGGCATAGAGGACTTGTTCTTAAACTAAAGTCAGTTGGAATAACGGGTCCTCTATTAAATTGGATTACAAATTATCTCCAAGACAGAAAACAACGTGTTGTTATTCCTGGCCATATATCAGACACTACCTCAGTTGAGGCTGGAGTTCCGCAAGGATCAACGCTCGGGCCTCTTTTATTTTTAATCTACATTAATGACATTGTCTCCCAAATAAACTGTCAAATTAAATTGTTTGCAGATGATACTAGTTTATATATTTTAGTAGATACACCCGAAAATGCTGCTACAATGATCAATCGTGACTTAGCCACTATTAACCACTGGGCAAACACATGGCTAGTTACTTTTAATCCTATGAAAACCGAATCAATGGTTATTTCGAGGAAAATTAACAAACCTGTTCACCCAAACCTAATAATGAATAACGTACCCATTAACGAAGTAAACACTCATAAACATTTAGGTCTAACTCTATCTTCAAATGGAACATGGCACGAACACTTTTATAGTATTAAAGAAAGGGCTTGGAAGAAAATTAATATTATGAGAAAATTTAAGTTTCAATTAGATCGAAAATCATTAGAAATAATGTATTTAACATTCATTAGACCCATCTTGGAATACGCAGATGTAGTCTGGGATAACTGTACCCAATACGAAGAACAAGAACTAGAATCCATTCAAACAGAAGCAGCTAGAATAGCAACTGGAACTACTAAACTAATCTCAATTCAAACACTTTATCAGGAAATTGGCTGGGAATGGTTAATACATAGACGTAAAAAACACAAATTGTCCTTATTTTATAAAATGACTCACAACCTTGCACCATCTCCTCTTACTGCTCTAGTCCCTGCAAACATCGGTAATACAGTTACGTACAACCTGCGAAATTCAAATGACAACCGTACATTACCATGTAATACCCAGCTTTTTTACAAATCTTTTCTTCCCTCTACAACAAGGGACTGGAACGAACTATCAATAGAAATAAAAAACTCAGAATCAATTACAGTTTTTAAGAATAAACTCAATAGCAACCGACTTATTACTCCAAAACACTATTATGCAGGGAAGAGATTATCACAGATCCAACACACTCGCCTAAGAACATACTGTAGTCCTCTTAATTATCTTCTATACACTAAAAACTTAATCAACAGCCCACTTTGTACATGTGGATTAATAGAAAACACAGATCATTACCTCTTCATTTGCTCTTTGTATACGGAGCAGAGAGACATTATGTTACAAAAAATACGAGAATTAAACATACAACCAACTGTAAATACACTTTTGTTTGGAGATCCCCTGTTATCCATTGAAATCAATACAAGCTTATTTCTAATAGTACAAGACTATATAATAGCATCAAAAAGATTCAAGTAGCGCATAAACCACTTAACAGTTAATATTTTCAAATCCTTTCAAATCTTAATTTTAACTAACATTTATCTGAACTTAGTTTCGATATATCTGTACATAACTGACCATACCATTAAGTCCCTCAATGGCTATTCCTATTCCTGTTGAGACGAACAGCAAAATTTCACCCATCTCTCTCTCTCTCCCTCTCTCTCTCTCTCTCTCTCTCTCTCTCTCTCTCTGTTTGTTACAATATGCAAAGTTTCTTGACATATTCTATTAAGAAATTTATATCTCTATATATAATATGTAGGAACATCTACAGATCCTTATACTATCATTCATTGATATATATATATATATATATATATATAATTGTAATACTGTCACATATTTAATAGATTGATTTTGGGAGACAGATTCACAAAAGCTGTAAGCTTTCTTCTGAATCCCTTTCATAATTGTATACACATGTGTTAACTAATATGTGATATTTTCAATGTAATTGTATACTATTTGTGAATAAAATATGTTTAAACTAAGTAGCGACTCTTTCTTCCAATCTTGCCATTATTCATATATAACTACACGGAATTTGTTCTTTTTTTTCTATTAATCATATCTGGAACGTTGTTTTCACTTTACTTCAAACATTGATAATATTGATCATACTTTTGTCTAATGGTAATATTGGAACCTATCAGGTATGAGCCACCATGCGTGCATTTTGGTGAATACATGATACGTTAAGAGGCGTAGTGATATACCAGAAATCCAAATTGACCGAGACCAATTAAACGTGTGCTGAAATTTGTGACAAAGCAGTCTAGTTAAGGCGTTATTTAATTCTGGGTATGTGCATTGAAATGATGCATTGGGTGTGCATCGAAGTTACCAAGATACAATTCTCACCTAGTGATCTGCGTTTTCCGGTCATTGCAGACGGGTCGAAGAAACTAAATGTTTTTGCATTGTATTGGTCCGGATTAAATCCGCTGCCGCCACCACCACCGGCCCCGAGTTTCTGACTGGATGGGTCCATGAAGTTGGCATTGATCTGGTTTACCTTGTTTGGATCAAAGCTTGGGATCTGTCCGCCTTAAAAAAGTCACCATACCATTACGTACAGTCAAACCTGTATAAGCGGTCACTTCTATTAAGCAGCCACCTGTCTTAAGTAGCCACATTTGTTATTTTCCATTTATATGCTCCCAGAGGAAATTGACCTGTATTAAGCAACAACCTGTCTTAAAATGCCACTTTTGCTCTTTCCCTTGATTGGCTGCTTAAGACAGGTTTAAATGTATTTTGAAATTGTGTACACAGCTTATTATATGAAGAAATACGTTGCCATTTAATGATTTGAACCGTTTTAAATTAATGGAATTAATGTGAATTCACATAGTGTAAATCGTACATTGAATTTAACAGTGACAAAAGAAGATAATGATTTACTTGCACTACTGCTGCTTCCGCTGGGGGATCCACTTGAGCTACTACTTCCGCCGGAACTACCTCCACCGCTACTACTTGATCCGCCGGAAGTGCTTCCTCCTCCAGACGATGGACTGGCAACACTGCTATTAGTTTTAGATATATGAAAAGACAAGCTCAGGGTTGTGTTTAATATTTAGATATCAACATTTCCTTGTTTATTTTTATTTATCAACACCTGCCATAATTACACAATAAATCTGCATTATCAGCCAAAGTATAATACCTTCATCAAATATGTGTAAACTTTTTACCTTCATTTTCTGTCGTATAATGAGCATTCTGACTGTTACTGTCTTCATTGTATAACATGTATAACAAAGTGAATGAATTATAGCCTTGTATTTTCAAACATTCGCAGATGTTGTGTTTTTTTACCTTCCTCCATTTATGAACTGTGATGGGTTCATTAGGAATGATGGGGGTTGCATATTTTGTGACAAGGTACCGGAACTAGACGACCCAGAGCTTGTGCTTGAGGAAGTCCCTGATGAACTCGACGGACTTGAACCAGTAGATCCACCTGTTTGTGTTTGTCTCTCTGAAAACAGAGCGTTTTCTTGGTAATATTATTATGGCAACATTGAATTTTTCTATTTTAAATAATCTAAGTGGCAGTTCAAATTGAAGTTGTTTATATACTGTCATGAGTCTTCAATTACTTGCAGCCTGTACACGTAAAGCCATATATGGGTAGTTTGAATTATAATATAAACACAATGCCCGACTTTTTTAATCTAAGTTTACTATTTATTTAAATTAATAATAAAAAAATGTTTTAACGCTGTAGTGATCATTAGTTTTATTATTATTTATTATTATTATTATTTTTATTATTATTGCTATTATTATTATCTTTATTATTATTATTATTATTATTATCATTATTATTATTATTATTATTATTATTATTATTATTATTATTATTATTATTATTATTATTATTATTATTATTATAACACAAGCAGCTGTTTGCTTCGCACAACTTCAACTTTATACAACTTAAAATGTTAAATTAGTTATTAACTACAGATAAGGAAAATAACATTCTTCTCGGACGTAAAGATTGCCAATGCCAACAACAATGTCGTGTTGTCGCAGAGTAATCAGCGAAGGAAATAAGTGAACATGAAGAGGAAGAGATTTGACATCGTAGCCATGACCTAGCTAAGAATCTAGGATATAAAGATAATATCTAATTAACCTTGTGTATAAGCATTGCTTAAGTCACGTATAGAACTAACCTTGAATGTAGACATTACTTAAGTCACGTATAGAACTAGGATAAAAGATAAGATCTTATAAGGTTTACATATAAACATGTTTTAAAATATAAAATTATCTAACATGGTTACAAAGCATTTCATTATCATGAATAAATAAAATCCGAATGGTCTGGTATATCAAATCCATCTAAACGTGAGAAAAACGATACTTTAATCGAAGTGGTAAAACTGAAATGAAATCCCTATTCTAAAGATAGACAGTAATTGAATACTGCTTGAAGACCTTCAAACCGCCATTCAGACTAATCCAAGCAAATTCTATAATACCTAAACCAGTATAGGGATCAAAACGAAATGAAAATAAAATCAAGTGACTCAATTGATGCGTCACAAAAAAACGTTGCAATATTAAGCGGGAAATATATATTTAATCTAACCTGGACGCGTAGGCCAAGTTAGGATTTTTTTTCAATATTTATAGCCAATTTTAAAACTTTGGAAATCTTGATATACTTACTTCAAACGAAACAATATTTGATATTTTCACTCACGTTTTGTCGATGGATAAAGTAGGATTTTTTAACAATGTTAAGTGAAAAGTAAAGTAAAATGTTTTTCTTGGAAAAAATACAAACCTTCTTAAACAAGAACGTTTGAGCAACGTCATTTCAACCTTTTAATTAGCAACTAGAAGTTAGTTTGATATTTGCTTTTCGCTATTCGACATTCACTGAAAAATGTTTGAATATCGAATAACAAATACCTGGAGATTCGTTATTCATCAAATACTGAACAAAGAGTGTCACACGCTCGTGTAGTTTCAGTCTGAAATACAGAACTATTTTTGCGCTCCACAATTAGAAGTAGTATTCACATTACACCACCGCTACAATATAAACACATAGAAAACTCATATAAGTGCAATGCATATACGTACAGAAGAGACAACGAGGGGGTGGGGAGCAGGTACCGTCTTGGAAAGATCAGTTGCAAAACAGCAACTGGGAAGCTCAATCAAGAGATATTCAAATGAGACGAGTTAAATAACAGCACATGAATACATTATCTTCAACTTTTACGGTGTCCCGTTGGGGTCATCGCGGCATATTTATTAATTTAAGTGAAGTCGAAATAACGAAACTATACGATGGTGCAAAGTCGAAACAACGATAATGAAATGTCGAAACTACAATGGTGAAAGAAGAAACAACGATGGTGAACAGTCGAAACTACGATGTGAAAAGTCGAAACAACGATGGTGAACAGTCGAAGCTACGATGGTAAAAATTCGAAACAACGGTGGTGAAAAGTCGAAACTACGATGGTGTATAGTTGCGCCTTTTCACCATCGTAGTTTCGTTGTTTCTTTTTTTCGACTATTCACCATCGTAGTTTCGACTTTTCACCATCGTAGTTTCGTTGTTTCGACTATTAATAAAAACTTAAATATGCTCCGATAGCCATCCCCAATCCCCACCCAAACGGTTCACCGTGAAGTACAAATAATATCTGATAACCATGTCCATTGGAATCAATGTACAATGTATACATGTAACCAAAACAAGACCATTGTCTCAGCTATGACGGGGAGAGAATTAATGAGTCAGCTAAAGGTTGCTGACATATAAGTGCGGCCGACTCGGTTTTATTGAGTCTGTTCATGAAATTAAAGCAGCAAAAACTAATGAATCGTGAAAAAAACATACGGTTTTTCTATATGCAGCAAAGGACTGTAATTATTTAAATCACACTAAACAGAGATAATCTGTATAAATTATATAGTTTTTAACTAATTAATTAAAAACAAATTTAAATAATTGAATGCTTTCGAAAAAAATCGAAATTATCATATTTGCATGTTTTCTTTCTTTTTGTAATGATGTAAACTTACCCCCCCCCCCCCCCCCCCCCCTCCCCCGCTGAGAAACCGGAAGAACTCATCGAGCCGTTATTTGTCTGTGCGCCAAATGGATTCATGTTTGAACCCGACGCTGAGAAACCGGAAGAACTCATCGAGCCGTTATTTGTCTGTGCGCCAAATGGATTCATTTTTGAACCCGACGCTGAGAAACCGGAAGAACTCATCGAGCCGTTATTTGTCTGTGCGCCAAATGGATTCATGTTTGAACCCGACGCTGAGAAACCGGAAGAACTCATCGAGCCGTTATTTGTCTGTGTGCCAAATGGATTCATGTTTGAACCCGACGCTGAGAAACCGGAAGAACTCATCGAGCCGATATTTGTATGTGCGCCAAATGGATTCATGTTTGAACCCGACGCTGGGCACCGGAAAAACCGTTATGTGTTTGTGTGCCAAATGGATTCATGTTTGAACCCGACGCTGAGAAATCGGAAGAACTCCTATTTCCCATTGGGTTGAATACCCCGCCTGACGTTTGTCGTGACATTCGAGAGACTGAAAAACGCGTCAGGACTAGCTTTTAGTCTTGTTAGCTCTACTGGCCAAAGACCACAGGGGTCATGGTTTTACATATACGTATATAGGGAAAAACGTTGTCTAGACACAAGGCACCTCCATTTTCCATTGAATCTTAACCAAATTTGCACAGCAGTTATATGACCAAAATATCTCGGAAGTTCTTGAACGAGCGTGAATCGACCACAAATGCCCCCGCCACAGTTTTACATACGTTAAACAAAAATAAAACATAGCTTGTTTGTGTGGGCACAGTAGTAACCCCACAATCTTCGAGGAACATAGAAAATAAATGATCTGAAATGTTCATCTGTTCATTTGTTGCCAGTAGAGCGATTCAGGCCCTCTTGGGCCTATTGTTTTATAACTTATCAAGTCACTATTTTAGATAGGTATCAATTAAAACATATAGAGAATTGTTATAGGCATCAGTGAAATATCATTTTAATTCATTTTGCAAACGCTGAAATGGTAGATTCGCGATTTATTAGGTCACGATTGATCATAGCGATTTAGCTGTTCAGGAGTGAAATATGGTCAATTGTTCAAATTTCACCGAAATCAACTACTTTTTATTTTACTAGTGAAAATTCAATGAAAATATTATTTTGTTATTTTAATATTTGTAACAGTGAAAAAAGCAAATTTAATTCATTAAGTAATCTTTTCAATTCATCATAAAAGCATACAATAACAGAGCAGGCTTGGATTAGGTTGATATTTAACTTGATAATTACATAATTATGCAGGACAAGAATGACTCTACCGCCGCTAAAAAAAGGCTTAACTGCATTCGGAACACCTCGCCGATTAGTCGAAGATGATAGTGTTAATCATATGCGACGCTTGCTTTTCTAAAATACAAACGTCTTGAGAAGTTCGGCCGAGAATAAAAATCATTTTTATTTAGCGAAAATCGAATTTCTTTTTTGATTGGTTGATTCAACAATCGGATATCTCGGATATTGTCTTTGTATTCCAAAAGAGTATCGGTTAGATATTTATTTCTATTTCTATTTGTTTTTATATTTTTAGATATTTTCTATGACAAAGATCTTGTACAAGGTAACTGCCATGACATCCGTCCGAATAAATAGTTTTAAATTTTAATATAACATAATCATTGCAGAGGTGTGTTTGTTTCAGCCAATCAGATCTTACTTCCAGGTTTCGTCTGCACAACTTATCAAAACGTTTGTCTTTCAGAAAAGCAAGAGTAGCATATGGTCAAGACTACGAAGATGACGGAATTGGCTGAGTGTGTACGATTGGGCATACCTCTAGTGAGACGTAAAGAAAATTGGAAAAAGAGGTGAAAATATGTCAATATTTCAGCAGCTGTTGTGTCTTTGTGTAAATGGAATTATTGCCTTTACATGTACAAACATTTTTAATTTACATTGATTCGATTGGTACTTGATTTAATTATGGGAAAAGCATTAACTGTCACACTTACCAATACGAAATCCATATCCTTGCTGCACAATCAGCGCAAGACACAGAGTATGTAGCATCATCCTGGTACAAGACCTGTGTCACAATGACATTAGATACTTCCTTATTCTATAAAAGTCTTATCTGAGGTCAGTGGTCAGCGACACGTCGGGCTGATAAGGCACATTTCATGTAGCCTTGGCTTAACGCTATTGTCTGTATCAATGTTAGCAGATTTAGTACTCGTAATGGTTTTGTCTATTTTATCTAAAATAATAATAAGTTTAGTTTGGTTTAAACATATTTTATTGCATAATTCACATAGCAAACGGGTTGGGCCACAAGTTCTAGCAACATTGATAATGGAATAATAAGTTTAAGTAGGTGTTCGAAATAGCGTGGGTGATAACTTGATATACACCTGACTGAAGGTTGTGATAGGTCAGACAAAAACTGATAGATTCTTTTTTCGCTTAAACAGTTCAATATAAATTGGTCAGGCTTCTGTCACAGGTTCACAAACATTTTACTTAAATACTTAAAATCTTTACTTTACTTTAAGTTTTGTCAGGTTATTTATCATTTATTCATTATCAATGAGTATTGTTTCAACTGGAACGGTTTGAAAATCATGATCACGTGATTGTTTTCCTAGTTTTAAGTTTTTAGTATTCAGGTATATGATGGTGAAACGGGAACCTGGTCAAAAATAAGAAAATATGTGTCCGATATGAGACGTAGTACTCATAGAAATAAGACGCAAGTATGTAGATTCTTACAGAACATATGACAACAGACGCGCGTCGTAAATGGAATAATCAGTATGACAACTGCCATTGGTGGACTTAAACCTGGTGCACCAACTTGCCCGCCTCCAGCCGTCATGTCATTACACTACACCGTGCAATAAAATAACCCAGTCGTCACAACACAACAAGATACCGTGTTAATAAAAGACCTCAGTCGTCACAACACAACACGAGACCGTGTTAATAAAATGCCCCAGTCATCACATCATAACACGAGACCGTGTTAATAAAAGCATAGTACCACCATCACCGTGTCCAAACGTTTCTGGAGGAGGCAGTGGAGGTAACGTTGGATGATGGTGGGGTTACGTTGAATGGCGGTGGGATTCGCGATCAGCGGTAAGAAAACTATCTTTTTAACTATTGTTGATAATTTTTTAAAAATCTGAGTCGAGTAAGATGATGTCGTATCATTTCTGATCACTCGACAGCCACCGAATCTGTGCAGACTATAACCGTTTTCTTGATCATTCGGAAAATACAAGGAATTGTCTGTGTAAACATTGGCACGAGTGTTTTAAAAGTGCGAAAACAGTCTTGTTACCGAACATAATTTGATATTTCATTTTCTTTTATAAGCAACACCCTCCTCTACATTATAAGTTTACCCCATTCGGTCTTTTACTGGTGTCAAATTAATTTATGGTGAAAAATCAGTGTAACGATGGAGGAGCTGGTGGGGCTGTTTGAAAGTTGTGTAACGCTGGAGGATGGTGGATTTACTTAAAGCCATTTTTGTGTTGTTTTCGATACAAACACGTGTCTGCTCGATTGCCAATATAATGTAAAACTATTACAATATGTTACGACGATGAAATAGACTCACATAAGACAAATCAAGTTAAAAAATGACTTAAATGCTTATATCACACGAGACAACGATTTTATCAAAACAACCACACGGAAAATTCTCAATGTGTTATGTATATATTGAGATCGTTAAAGGAATATCATAGTGCTTTGTTTTTAATACTATAGTGAAAAATAGAGAGGAAATGAAGTAAATGTTTCATTTAAACGTCGAATTAAAAGCAACATGCATTTTCCCATGCGCAGGTCACGAATAGGTGCCATAATCGTTACTAACTATCCTTCTGGTGCTGTAATGTAGGACTTAATGCCATATATATAATATACTAGCGGAAAAAAGAAACTGGCATATGTATCGCTCAATTTTATAAATTAAAGCTTGAAACTTTACACAGGTAAGTTGTGTATCCCTCTCAGTCATTTACACTGGTCAGTGCATGAGTTGCACGGGTAGGTTGCCTGTCTGGCCAACGTCTTCGTTTTCACGTTTTTTTCGGCCAGCAGTCAATCGCAAACACGTTTGTCGCCTAAACCTGTGTAAAAGCAAAGTGTTGATACCTGTAAGACACAAAACCAGCATAATTTTGAAAAACGTCTTTGATACGCCATGCCAAGGTTGAATGAAACTGACAGATGCCGCGCCGTAGGCATGATTGAAGCTGATGTACGTCATACTGACGTTGCCAGACAATTTGGTGTGCACCGAAATACTGTAAACGCCTTGTGGAGACGGTACCAACAGTTTGGGACCACCAGAGACCGGCCTCGGTCAGGATGTCCACGCGTAACGTATAATCGCCAGGATACGTACATCCGGGTCGTTCATCTCTGTGAACGACTCAGAACTGCTATTTTGACGGCTAGAAGTATTCCTGGCCTTAGAAAAATTAGTCCCCGAACGGTACGTAATCGATTGCTTGAACGAGGCATACGTCCACGACGTCCAGCAATACGTCCTGTTCTCCAGCAACGTCATCGTGTTGCACGTTTTGCCTGGTGTAGACGACACATACACTTCACGCAACAGGACTGGGCACGTGTTCTTTTCACATATGAGTCCAGGTTTCATCTCGACAGCAGCGACGGTCGTTCTAGAGTATACCGTCGTGTTGGTGAACGTTTCCATGACAGTTGTGTGATTCAATGACGTCCATTCGGCGGAGGTAGTGTCATGGTGTGGGGTGGCATCTCATCCCGTGGCAGAACAGCTCTTTGGTTATGGACGGCACATTTACAGGCATCAGATACCGTGACGAAATCATACGGCCTCACGTCCTTCCATTTGTGCAGCAACGTAACGCCACGCTGCAACAGGATAACGATCACCCGCACGTCGCGCGGGTCGTCATCGACTTCTTTATCCGGAACAATGTGAATGTGCTGCCCTGGCCTGCAATGTCACCGGATATGTCGCCTATAGAACACGTGTGGGATGAGATGCAGCGTCGCTTACGTCGCCTCCAAAATCAGCCGTTGACGTTACCTGACCTGTCATTTTTCAGCACACTTGTCGCATCACTGAGGCGTCGTTGTCAAGCATGCATCGATTCCAATGGTGGACATACACGGTATTGATGAGATGAACTTTGTTTAGAGAACGTCTCTGAAAACTGATCTATATCCAAGACGCTGCTGATGAAATAACCATATCAATTGAACTGGTGTTAAATAAAGATCAGATAAAACTCTGTTGAAAATTTGTTTGCGATTTCTTATATATCTCCTAAGTTATAGCATATTATACCGTTGCACAGATTCTTTTTTCCGCTAGTATATTTTTAAAATTAAGGAATAATTTAAGAAAATGTGTCGTTAATGTTCAAAATAGCAAACGATAACAGTCAAACATGTGTAACGGGTCATCTCTATTAAGCAGCCACTTGTCTTTAGCAGTCACATTTGCTTTTTTCTATTTCTATGCTTTCAAAGCAAATTAACCTGTCTAAAAAGGTCACTTTTGCTCCTTCCCATGACTAGCTGCTTAAGACAGGTTTGACTGTATTGTTTTTCTTCTATCCAATATTGGGTATATAACTATAAAAGCTATTTTTAGTAGTTGATAAGTAAGACGTTAAGGTCGAACAATCACGACTGACCGTTGAAATAACTTTATTTCACTCTTGACATTTTCATTAATTTTCACTTAAACTTTTTTCTGAAATGTATGTACATGACATTAAAATACCACTGTACTTAATATCACTCGTGGTTTTGGAAAAGGGCAATATTCTAGTAAATGGTTAAAAGACTTAAAATCATCAATGACAAAACGTTTGAATCTGTGTGATAGAATAATAGTAACGACCACTTTGTATTTTAAAGATGTTTTATTCATTGTTTCAAAACTTGCAAGCCAGCACCAGCTTTATAAAAATATAATAACTAATTTTATTAAATGATTAAGGTGTGTATCGTATGGTGGCATAGTTCTGCCATCAGTTATCCACTAACCTAACGCGATAAGTTCCTAGTTAACCACATAATTTTTGCGAAAAATATCTAGTTATCTAGTAAATAAACACGATAAGTTTCTCTTTGAGATAAATATCTTTACTAGAATAAATGTATGTAAGTGCCCATTACTGCCACCACTTTAGTCTTACCTAGTTAACTATCGCGAAAACAATTGTTATCTATATAAACGCAATAAGTTTCCAGTTAAGATAAATATATTAACGCGAAAAGTTGCCTATTTTCTGCTCTGCAACTGCCACCACAAATCAACTTAGCTAACTGAATAACTAGATAATGTTCGTATTACCAGTCATTTAATATTCGGAATACTTGGTCTTTACTCATTAAATCGCTAAACAGTCTCTATTCGAGTGGTTACGATTGGTTTGTAAAGTAATTAGCATGGATGAGGGAAGTTCAACTATAGTACATGTATATACGTACATATGTTGTCTAGTATATCTTTTAATTTTCTTAGCCAAAGTAACTTGGTTTACATTGCCATTAGTCGGAACCTGTTTTTTTTTGTTTTTTTTTGATATATTTAATATAAATGTTTATTGTTAAACATGTCTTGTGAAAGTTTGATTAGTTTTGAAGAAAAAAATCTCAATTTAGTAATGTGTCATTTACCAACTTACCAGACACATGTCCTGTAAATGGCCAACGCCAATTTAAAACTATCTGCCTGACAAGGTTTTTTTTTTTAATCAAAAGCACTATTAGAAAGTCTGGTTGATAAATAAAGACTAAACAATAAACTATATATTGTTTAACAATAAATATACTATAAGCTATGGTAGAAATGTGTTTATTGACAAGGATGCCCTCTCTGTGTATGTGCAACTAGACGTTAAACTGATATTTTCAACTAAGGAGCCTCAAATTATGTAATGGAGTAGTCTTGACAATAATTATATTCGTTCATTAAACGAATTTAAAGGGCAATAGCTCCGCTAAAAGCTGATGAACATAAACACCCCGACAACACGCGCAATTCGACTTCATACAGATATTTCTTACCAAGTTTCATGAAAATCTGAACAGTACCTAAGTTGAAATAGTCCGGGCAAGAAAAGCCTGTCATACGAACTTGCGTTCTCACGAATATTACACTGTAAGGCGTTTCTTTTGTTTAAAAAAGCTACATAATGTAAAAAAAGAAAGAAACAAAAATAACAGAATAAAACAAGGTCTATAGTTTTCAAAAATCCGCAAGAGGTCTAGACACTAACTTTTTAATTGGATCACCAGAAGACTACCAAGGTAGTCCTGATTCATCGAAAATAAAAGTGTAACATTACCAAAAGAAATAGAAAAATCGGCACCGAAAACGTTCTGTATAAATCCCCAAATATTGTTACATCTGTAAGTGTACTTTACAATAAACTTATATGGAAAGCATTTTATTCAAATTTTAAAATAATTATTATTTATGTAGATTCATGTTTTAATGTACTTGTTTTATCAGCCAGGTACATTTCTACACGTTAATTCGTTTAGCAAAATATATCCGTTTATCGTACCTGTGATGACAACTTTATTAACTTAGTTGCATTCTTTAGTTTTCGGATTTCAACATTCACAATGTAGTTCTTAAGTAATGCAGCCATTTTGGCCGATAGACGCGAATCGTGGATTCTGCGAACGTGGTTAATGTTTAATCAGAACTTCTAACTAACTTTTTATCATTTTAACTTTAAACAGGAACAATAACAACTTCAGACAAATATGTTAAATAGCAGTGACTATGCAACTCTGTACTATATTACTATAGTGTATATCTGCGGACATACGATGTACAAGTGTTTTTCCTGTTACACTTATATAATTCTATGAAAGTGTATATACTGTTATTTACTAAACGGATGTTTATGTTGTATCATAACGTTTATTGATATACAAATTAAAATACAGTGGTTGAACTTTACACCAAGTGTTTATCTTCAGTCACTACCACCTTCAACCGTTAACGGTAGGACAAAACATTTCATAGATGTTACAAAATCCACAAGAAATGAAAAAGCTATATCCCAAAACAACAGATGCCAGCTAATGGAAATGTCAAACAAGCAAATTTTACTAAAAACTATAGAAAATAAATTAGACAACACATCAACTATATGGTCTCAGCATTAACTAGATAGTTTTCGCAATAATAAACTAGATAACTAAGTGGTGGCAGTAAGTGGCACTAACAGTGATTTATTTTAATTATGTTATTTATCGTAATTAGAAACTTATCGTGTTAGTTAACTAGATAACTAGATAATTTTCGCGAAAATTAAGTGGTTAACTAGAAACATATCGCATTAGTTAAGTGGATAACTGGTGGCAGAACTAAGCCACCTTAGTATCGCAATGATAGGAGGTTACTATTTTCATAGGAGTAAAAATTGATTTATGTGTAGAAATGGAAATTTTGGCCTCATCTGAAAATATGATATACATGTACATGTATACTTTAAGGCGAAGTGTGGTAAAGGCCCAAGCGTTCCGTTTCGCACTTACTTGTACCATGATACAATCCTGTATCTTTTCTTTGGATACAATTTAGCCTATCCGTATTAACCAATTGACTACATTGATAATTATGTACATCACATGTTCAACTGTCGCGGTATATTTCAAATTCTTATATATTAAAAAAATGTTCTGTGTTGATAACACATCGTTCCACAATATGCTATAATGGTTGAACTATATGTGCATTTAAAATCAGTACATTGACAGTTACTTATACATTTGGCAGTTCAATACACAAAAACATTGCCAGTATTTGTACATTTGGCAGTTAAACACACAAAAATATTGCTAGTTATTTATACATTTGGCAGTTAAACACACAAAAACATTGCCAGTTATTTATACATTTGACAGTTAAACACACAAAAACATTGCCAGTTATTTATAAATTTGGCAGTTAAATGCACTAATACACTGACAGTTATTTATACATTTAGCAGTTAAATACTCAAAAGCATTGCCAGTTACTGAAATGCAGTGATATGTAACCACGACTGGATCAAAAATGTCTTTATTACTGAGTGTACGTCGCCAGTTTCGACACTTTTGATTAATTGAGGAACGAAACTCGAGTGCTGATAGTGCTATCTGTAAAGGATATAATATACATTGACATTGTCAATCAGTTTCATTAAAATTGGAATAAGCTTATAAATCTGGTTAAAAAGTGCGATACCGCAAATGATCGCACGGCGAATGTCTTATATACAATACTTGTCTGTAGGACAGTTCATGGCTAGTCCAATATAAAGAAGACAAACTTATAAAGGGTAATGACTGGCACTAACTAACGTCAAAATCCTCCCGGGTAACTGATTACAGTTAACAATGCTTAGAGTGTTAGTTGTGCATTATTTCATACTTATTAAAATCTGTATATCTTTTATACAGCTCATAAAGGCAATTATCAGTTTGATTTTCTTTACAGTACATACATACACATACATACACCATAGTAACATTTTTGATATACATTTACAACATAGTAACAACCGAAACATTGACCGCTTGCATGGGAAACCTTAGAAAAGTGCTTTTAGTAAGACCACCATCCTCCAGCGTTACACAACTTTTAAACAGCTCCATGGTTACGCTGATTTTTCACCATAAAGCCGTCACTAAATCAATTTTACACCAGTAAAAGACCGAATGAGGTAAAAATATAATGTTGAGGAGAGTGTTGCTTATAAAAGAAAATGATATATCAAAATGTGTTCGGTAACAAGACTGTTTTCGCACTTTTAAAACACTCGTGCCAATGTTTACACAGACAGTTCCTTGTATTTCCCGAATGATCAAGAAAACGGCTATAGTCTGCACAGATTCCGTGGCTGTCGAGTGATCAGAAATGATACAACATCATCTTGCTCGACTCAGATTTTTAAAAAATTATCAACAATAGTTAAAAAAGATAGTTTTCTTACCGCTGATCGCGAATCCCACCGCCATTCAACGTTACCCCACCATCATCCAACGTTACCTCCACCGCCTCCTCCAGAAACGTTTGGACACGGTGACCATTGCAAAAAGGAAGTGCTTCCGTGGGGTAGTCGCATAATGACGGTTATAAATAATCCTCTTTTTTTTTATTCTTCTTTAAAAATGCATTTTCCTTATTTTAATGCTCATTTTTTTATTTGAATGGCATTATTGATGTATTTTGAACATTTTGATAGCATTGTCATGTTTGAATTGTGAATAAAGAAAAAAAATGATGCTTTGAAATTGAAGTATGATTACATGATTTCGGAAGTCTACTTTCACTTTGTCACAAGTGTACGCACTGAGCAGAAAAAAAAATCTCTTATATGACACATGACCCCTACTTTCTCATCATATTTTGATAGTGCAGAGGTTGACAAACAGTCGAATGTAGGTTTCACTTCTTTCATTTGGGTTTCTCTATGAATGACAAGCCTTCAAACTTTTACTATTTACTATAGAATAAAGAACAAAAATCAATGGTGGATTTACACCTAAAATGCCCCATTTGTCCCAACACAACACGAGACCATGTTAATAAAAGACCACAGTCGTCACATCATAACACGAGACTGAGTTAATAAAAGACCCCAGCCGTCACAACACAACACGAGACCGTGTTAATAAAAGACCCCAGTCACCACATCATAACACGAGACCGTGTTAATAAAAGACCCCAGTCGTTACAACAAAACACGACACTGTGTTAATAAAAGAAACCAGCCGTCACAACACAACACGAGACCGTGTTAATAAAATGCCCCAGTCGTCACATCATAATACGAGACCGTGTTAATAAAAGACCCCAGCCGTCACAACACAACATGAGACCATGTTAATAAAATAACCCAGCCGTCACAACACAACACGAGACCGTGTTAATAAAATGCCCCAGTCATCACATCATAACATGAGACCATGTTAATAAAAAAAAAACAGCCGTAACATCATAACACGAGACCGTGTTAATAAAACACCTAAGCCGTCACAACACAACACAAGACCGTGTTAATAAAAGAACCCAATCGTCACAACACAACACGAGACCGTGTTAATAAAATGCCCCAGTCATCACATCATAACACGCGACAGTGTTAATAAAAAAAAAAAAAAAAAACAGTTGTCACAACAAAACACGAGACCGTGTTAATAAAATACCCCAGTCGTCACAACACAACACGAGACCATTTTAATAAAAAAAAACAGCCGTAACAACACAACATGAGACCGTGTTAATAAAATGCCCCAATCGTCACATCATAACACCAGACCGTGTTAATAAAAGACCCCAGCCGTCACAACACCACATCAGAACGTGTTAATAAAAGAACCAAGTCGTCACATCATAACACGAGATCATGTTAATAAAAGACTCCAGTCTTCACATCATAACACGAGACCGTGTTAATAAAAGACCCCAGTCGTCACATCATAACACTACCGATGTTATAAAGTCCCCATTCGTCTCATCATAGCACAGGATCATGTTAATAAACGGCCCCAGTCGTCGCATCATAACACGGGATCGTGTTAATAAAAGACCCAAGTCGTCGCATCATAACACGAGACCGTGTTAATCAAAGCCACCGGTTGTCACATCATAACACGGGATCGTGTTAATAAAAGACCCCAGTCGTCACATCATAACACGGGATCGTGTTAATAAAAGACACCAGTCATCACATCATAACACGGGATCGTGTTAATAAAAGACACCAGTCGTCACATCATAACACGGGATCGTGTTAATAAAAGACACCAGTCATCACATCATAACACGAGACCGTGTTAATAAAAGACCCCAGTCGTCACATCATAACACTACCGATGTTATAAAGTCCCCATTCGTCTCATCATAGCACAGGATCATGTTAATAAACGGCCCCAGTCGTCGCATCATAACACGGGATCATGTTAATAAAAGACCCAAGTCGTCGCATCATAACACGAGACCGTGTTAATCAAAGCCACCGGTCGTCACATCATAACACGGGATCGTGTTAATAAAAGACCCCAGTCGTCACATCATAACACGGGATCGTGTTAATAAAAGACCCCAGTCATCACATCATAACACGGGATCGTGTTAATAAAAGACACCAGTCGTCACATCATAACACGGGATCGTGTTAATAAAAGACACCAGTCATCACATCATAACACGGGATCGTGTTAATAAAAGACACCAGTCATCACATCATAACACAGAATCGTGTTAATAAAAGACTCCAGTCGTCACATCATAACACGGGATCGTGATAATAAAAGATACCAGTCGTCACATCATAACACGGGATCGTGTTAATAAAAGACACCCGTCGTCACATCATAACACGGGATCGTGTTAATAAAAGACACCCGTCGTCACATCATAACACGGGATCGTGTTAATAAAAGACCCCAGTCGTCACATCATAACACGGGATCTTGTTAATAAAAGACACCAGTCGTCAAATCATAACACGGGATCGTGTTAATAAAAGACACCAGTCGTCACATCATAACATGGGGTCGTGTTAATAAAAGACACCAGTCATCACATCATAACACGGGATCGTGTTAATAAAAGACACCAGTCATCACATCATAACACAGGATCGTGTTAATAAAAGACTCCAGTCGTCACATCATAGCACGGGATCGTGATAATAAAAGATACCAGTCGTCACATCATAACACGAGATCGTGTTAATAAAAGACACCCGTCGTCACATCATAACACGGGATCGTGTTAATAAAAGACCCTAGTCGTCACATCATAACACGGGATCGTGTTAATAAAAGACACCAGTCATCACATCATAACACGGGATCGTGTTAATAAAAGACACCAGTCATCACATCACAACACGGGATCGTGTTAATAAAAGACACCCGTCGTCTCATCATAACACGGGATCGTGTTAATAAAAGACACCCGTCGTCACATCATAACACGGGATCGTGTTAATAAAAGACCCCAGTCGTCGCATCATAACACGGGATCGTGTTAATAAAAGACACCAGTCGTCACATCATAACACGGGATCGTGTTAATAAAAGACACCAGTCATCACATCATAACACAGGATCGTGTTAATAAAAGACTCCAGTCGTCACATCATAACACGGGATCGTGATAATAAAAGATACCAGTTGTCACATCATAACACGAGATCGTGATAATAAAAGTCCCAAGTCGTCACATCATAACACGGGATCGTGATAATAACAGATACCAGTCGTCACATCATAACACGAGATCGTGTTAATAAAAGACCCCAGGCGTCACATCATAACACGAGAATGTGTTGATAAAAGACCCCAGTCGTCATATCATAACACGAGACCGTGTTAATAAAAGACACCAGTAGTCACATCATAACACGGGATCGTGTTAATAAAAGACACCAGTCATCGCATCATAACACGGGATCGTGTTAATAAAAGACCCCAGTCGTCACATCACAACACGGGATCGTGTTAATAAAAGACACCAGTCGTCGCATCATAACACGGGACTGTGTTAATAAAGAACCCCAGTCGTCGCATCATAATACGGGATCGTGTTAATAAAAGACCCCAGTCGTCACATCACAACACGGGATTGTGTTAATAAAAGACACCAGTCGTCACATCATAACACGAGACCGTGTTAATAAAAAACCCTAGTCGTCACATCATAACACTACCGATGTTATAAAAGTCCCCATTCGTGACATCATAACACCTGATCATGTTAATAAACGACCCCAGTCGTCGCATCATACCACCGGATCGTGTTAATAAAAACCCCAGTCGTAGCATCATAACACGAAACCGTGATAATAAAAGATACCCCAGTCGTCACATCATAACACAAGATCTTGTTAATAAAATACCCCAGTCGTCACATCATAACACAGGATTGTGTTGATTAAAAACCCCAGTCGTCGCATCATAACATGAAACCGTGATAATAAAAGATACCAGTCGTCACATCATAACACGAGATCGTGTTAATAAACGTCCCCAGTCTTCACATCATAACACGGGATCGTGTTTATAAACGACCCGAGTCGTCGCATCATAACACGGGATTGTGTTAATTAAAGACCCCAGTCGTCGCATCATAACACGGGACCGTGTTAATAAATGACAACAGTCATTTATTTGTATTGGAAGCTTGGTCTGAACGTCTGAATGACATTTTCGATCTGCATTGTGATCTAAATAAATACACACTGAATAGAAAGAAAAACATATTGGATGAAACATGATCCCTACATTTCTAATGATATATTTGACACTTTAAATGGAAAGAAACAATTAAAAAATGTTCCTTTTGATTCGGGCATATGAATGACAACAGTATAAAAATATTTGTATTCACCATAGATATAATGATTTTTATAGATCAAAATAATGTATTTAATATTCGAAATTTTATTTCTATGTTTTGTATCTGGAGCTAAACAATAGAGCTCGTCTCTATGTGTGCCCTATTAGGCAGAGTATATTTATTTATTTACAGGAAAACATGAACAGAATACTATTCCTAAATAAATGAACTTAGCTTGTTTATTTTACTACGATACAAAATATGTTCAATACAATCTTCAACCGGTCGTCTTTGCTGATGTTGAAGTTATAGGTACAACCGTGCTGGGTGAAGTCGTAGAAACAGTAGTGCCAGGATTTGCAGTAACTACAGGTGTAGATGATCCTCGTTTTGTCGCGGATGATAGATTGGTAAAGAAAGTAATATTCGAAGTTGCAGATGGTTGAATTGAGGTCGTGTTTGTTGTAATAGGTTGATGGGTTGTTTGAACAATGGATGTCTGAAGTTGGTTACCGTTAGAAAACATTGCCATTGGATCAAAACTCATTTGTTGATTCCCGACAGTACCAGGCTGAAACTGGCCAGTATTTTGCATAAGTTTATTCATTACAGCAAAAGGATCGAACATCGCGGCGGTATTGCTTCCAGGTTTGGTGTTTTGGTCAGAATTACTTTTGCCTATTTCACTAGGTACAATAGATGCATGTCCAGGACTTTTTTGTAGGTTGTAATGAGCATTGCTTATTGTGTCTTTATCTATACCAGGGTTCTGTGGAAGCATGTCAATTGGAGAAGATACCGGTTTATTATAAGCAGAGTTATTTGGATCAAATTTTGCTGACTGTAAAGTTTCTTTGTCGATACCTGGATTTTTGGACAGCATTTCAATAGGATCAAAATGAAGTTTCACCTCGTTGAATTTATTTGGATCATACGAAGCTTTATTTACCGAATCAGGATTAAACGTACCAATAAAGGCTGACCCATACCCGCCTTCCCCGGTTCCTATGCCCCCAGGACTTGATACAATGCCTAGAAAATAATCCATCATGTCGCTACTGTTTCCAGACGTGCTATTGCCTTTATCAGAATTGATATTTGAAGTTTGCATTGATATTTGGTTAATAGCATTAGGGTCAAACGAAGAAATGTCACCTAACCCATCTATCCCATAGCTGGACTTTCCGAATCCTGCGTTAACGGTATTTGGATCGAATCCCCCTAAACCAAATCCAGCGAAATTTGAGTTTGATGTCGAGTTGTTTGACGAGTTACCTACTTGAGTTTTAAAACCAAACCCAGTCATTCCTCCATTTTGATCACCTAAAACATTGCCAAACCCAGAATTAACAGCATTTGGATCGAAACCATTACCACCATAAGACATTCCAAACGCTCCTATTGCCATACCCGTCGAGTTTGTTACACCAGTAAGGGCGTTAGCCAAAAATTTGTTCAACGCATTTGGATCGAAACTACCATTGCCAGTGCCAGTGTTGCTTTTATTTGAAGAACCTTTATTCATTCCAAGTAATTGTCCAATGTTAAAATTAATTCCAGCTCCTCCAAACAATGAATTAGGATTGTACCCCGTCACCTTTTCACCATAACCATAAGTTCCGGATTGCAGGGCACCATTTTGTTGGTTATTTTCGTATGTATTAGACGAGATACCAGAATAAGCAGGTGACAATTGACCAGGTATAAAACTAACCTGTCCTTGTTCAATATTTAGAAGATTAGGTTTGAATCCTTGAGATCCGGAACTTCCATTCCCATCATGCAATGTTATATCGGTAGTTACCGTTTCTGAAGACTCCGTAACGTTGACATGTTCTAACAGTGATACAGGAGTAGTAGAACTAGCAATATTAGTTGCATTGTTATCCATATCGTCACTTGTTATCTCGTCTTCTCCTTGGCCACGGCCATGTTTATCTCTTTTTTGGTGCAACCATGAAATGTCGTTTGGATTGAATATATTTTGTTCCGCATTTATCATATTTGCATTGAAGATTTGAGCATTTGCTGCCAGCGGAAGGGTTTTTAAGCTCCCTACTTGAACATCGTCTTCTGGTTTTTCATTATTGGTCAGTAACTGACCAGGGAAAAGATTTCCGGGAATAAAATTAAAATAAGGCTTTGCTGTTGGTTTTGTCCTCATTGATGATGTATAAATTCGTACTGGCATCGATGCGGGAGTTGTGATATACTGGTCTGCATCTTGAGATTCTTTAGGAGCACTGTACACTCGACCTTGGGGAAACTCATCAGGTTGTGGTTGGTTGTTTTGTGACTCTGTATGCTGTTGCGAATGTTGTTGTTGATGTTGGTAGGCAGCTGGTTGAACTAACCCTGTCATAAATGCTGATCCTGAACCTTGCTGTATATTTCCTGAAAACAGTCCTTGATTTTTAAACAAAGCTTGATTAAGTGCATTGGCGTCGAAGAGATGCGGTTGAACTTCCTGGTGTGCGCTAAAACGATAATCAACTTCCGTTTTCCCAAAAAGGGCATGTTGAGAATCTCCTGTAAAACCGGGTGGTGTCTGAAGAGCTCCATTTACATTGTCCTGCATATATCTCTGGTTAACAGTATTGGCATCAAATGAAGTTTGTACGTCTTTATTTAATGGATCTGAACCTGTTTGTGTCACAAAACCATTGTATGCATTATCAGGATTATATACATTTTGAACAGTATTCACTTTGTTTGGATCAAAATCAATACCATCGATACCACCACTGGTCTTAGCTTCCGGGTTGTCTGTCTTTCCTATATTGCTTTGTTGTATAGCATTCTGAGTCCACTGATTTATTGTATTTCCATGTGCTTGAGGTTTTATTTGCTCATTAACAATCGGATGAGGTCTTGACGTTATCAAACTTGAAACAAACTGTGTACCACTAGCAGTATGTTGCTGTTCTTTTGCTTTCAGTGCATCATAAGTATGTGCTTCATGGCCATTCACTTGAGTTTTTGACAATCCTGTTGATGGGAGCACAGAGTGTGATAACTGCGCTTCCTTCATTGGTGATAGCGGAACTGCTGTGGTTGTTTGTGGCTTCGGATGATTAAGCGCTATTTGTCCTTGTCCGACAGATATTTGATTATTGTAGAATCCTGATAGAAATGGTCGAAATTGTTCTTGAGAACTTTGATGCTCTTCTTCGTGGCCCTGGTAGACATTATGTGTATTTGTAGGTGTAACTGATGGTGTAGTGACTCTGGCATGAGCTGGGTCCAAAAGTGATCGCCAACTGTCGTTTCCATAAAGTTTGTCAAGTAAATTTTCTAGTGGGTTTTGGGTAGTTCCAACAGGTGTTGATGAAGTGGGTGTTATATGTGATGATGCGCCCGAGGGTTTAGTTGTTACAAAATATCCCCCTACCGACGGTTGTTGTATTCGTTGTTGCAATGATGTAGTTCCATATCTTAACTTTTGAGTGTATTTGATATTTGTGCCAGCTACAGGTAGCGGTAGGTAAGGTTGAAACGCCGGTGGCTCAGTTTCTGTCCTGTGTGCATCATCGTAAAATCCTGGGAGGTTTATACATTGGTATACTGAAATTTTTAATGAATTGTATAAACATTGATTTAATTAATGAAAAGAGTTCTCATAGATATATTAATATCTAAATAACATAATTACCAGCTTACTTAAGATTGACAAAAAAACTATACACAGTATTGAAATTGAGAGGAACTTTGCGGATGAGCATTTCCTTTCAAGACAGTCTTTATAAAGTATTCATTTATTGCTTAATTATAAAACCAAATAATTATATAAATCTAGTAATTTATGTCATCGTCGATAAGAACATAGCTCAGTGACGGTTACCGTAAATAAATGTGTTTTAATTGTTATGCATTGCCGTGTGAAATCAACTATCATGTTTTTTTTATTTCACTAAATCTACTCAATGTCAGAAGGATTTTTGAAGTTTTAAATCAAACAGAATTAAATAACCAAGCTTACAACCGAGTGATGTTTTAAAAAAGTAACAGTTAAAAATATACATCGTAGAACAGACATGTTTATATTTTTATTCTTACGAGTGCACATATAAAACTGTGCAGAATAGACCGCAGTTATATTCTCATCGAGTAATAGAGCATTCAAAATTATACGCTCATCGAGTAATAGAGCATTCAAAGAACATGGACTGCGTTTCACAAAATAAGTCAATTTGACAATTCCCCGTTATGTGTTCAAATTTTGATCGCCATTTAAAATGATTGTATTTTCAGAAAATATATAACTTTCTGTATGATTTGAGTCAACTTGGCTTTATTTGGATGAAATTTTAAAAAAATATATGAATAATTGTTGGTTAAAGTTTACGACATTTTTTTCGTAAGTCTTTTTGTGAAACGCACCCATGGTCAACACGCAAGTACATATACAAATAAAGCGCGTAATGATTATAATAAAGACTTAACACGCATTCAGAAGAAGTAAAATCATCCGAGACGGAGACGGTGTAAATAAAGTTGCCTGTAAGACAATACATTGCAATTTCTGTTATATAGCTTAGTGACAATAACGGTGAGAAT
Source organism: Panopea generosa (assembly GCA_029582155.1). Classification (NCBI taxonomy): domain Eukaryota; kingdom Metazoa; phylum Mollusca; class Bivalvia; order Adapedonta; family Hiatellidae; genus Panopea; species Panopea generosa. The sequence continues at coordinate 17,343,718 of CM055897.1, forward strand.
AGTAAATAACCAATAAATACAGCGATTTCTGCTTTCTGTTCTAAAAGGTTATCAGTTTTTATCAAATACCAAGTTCACTAACTTACCTTGCATATACATTAGAATCACTATTAAGCTTGCTGGAGACATTGTAGAAGTAAAACGTGTGCTGTAGTTGTAAACAGCGCTAAAAAAGTATTTACTTCTTAAGTTAAATTTCTGTCTTTCTATTAAAATTAACACAGTTTATTGATATTAGTATTTTTTCATATTAACCCCCGCTCTGCATTGTGTGACGTCTATCAAACCGTCCATTTTGAAAAGCAGAAATTATGTTAAAAGTGATATTATCAGCGGCAGGTGTGCACTATCACGACAGAGATATCTTAAATGGTCATTATGACATAATTGAAGACAATACCCCATATGCATATATCAGGAATTAACCGTTTATTCTATCTTAACAAAGCAATAAACGAATTGAAAATAAACCGGTGTGGAAAGACATTTATATATATATAAACAAAATATATATATATATTTTTTTGTTTTGTTTTGTTTATTTGGTGTTTCGATTTTAGCATTTAATACTATATGCTTTTTTAAATATATATTTTAATTATATTTCATGAATGTGGCTGTAGAGTTCATAAACAACATGTTTACAATATAAATTGTTTTAATAACATATGATGACTGATAAGTCTTATTGGGCTGGGTTATTCTGAATATCATGTATTACCGTGTTTGCTAATTAGTCAACTTAACGTACATTGTGCCTGTCGCTTTAAAACAAATCGCATAAAATCAAAATCAAAATATGGGAATATATGTCAATGAGAAGACTAACCTTCAAAAAACACGCCAACCATTCATACATACAATTCCTATGATGCCCACCACTCATACATAAAAATTATATGATGCCTACTCATACATACAATGCCTATGATGTCCACTATCCATACATACAAATCCTATGATGTCCACTTATACATACAATTACTATGATGCCCACCACTCATACATACAATTCCTATGATGTCCACTCATACATACAATGCCTATGATGTCCATTTATACATACAATTCCACCACTCATACATATAATTCCTATGATGCCCACCTCTCATACATACAATTTCTACGATGTCCACTCATACAAACAATTGATGCTGTTCACACATTATTACAATTCCTATGATGTCCACTCATACATACAATTCATATGATGCCCACCACTCATACATACAATTCATATGATGCCTACCACTCATACATACAATTCATATGATGCCCACCACTCATCCATACAATTCCTATGATGCCCACCACTCATACATACAAAGCATGTGATGCCCACCACTCATACATACAATTCCTATGATGTCCACTCATACATACAATTCATATGATGCCTACTCATACATACAATTCATATGATGCCCACCACTCATACATACAATTCATATGATGCCCACCACTCATACATACAATTCCTATGATGCATACTCATACATACAATTCATATGATGCCCACCACTCATACATACAATTCATATGATGCCCACCACTCATACATACAACTTCTATGATGTCCACTCATACATACAACTCCTATGATGCCCACCACTCATACATACAACTCCTATGATGTCCATCCATACATATAATTTCTATTATTCCCACCACTCATACATACTCCTCCTATGATGTCCACTCATACATAGAATTCCTATGATGCCCACCACTCATACATACAATGCCTATGATGTCCACTCACAAATACAATTCCTATGATGTCCACTCACACATAAAATCCCTATGATGTCCATTTATACATACAATTCCTATGATTTCCATCATACATGCAATTCCTATGATGCCCACCACCCATACATACAATTTCTATGATGCACATTCATACATACAATTCCTATGATGTCCACTCATACACACAATTCCTATAATGTTCACACATACATACAATTCCTATGATGCCCACCACTCATACATACAATTCCTATAATGCCCTCATACATACAATTCCTATGATGATCACCACTTATCCATACAATTCATATGATGTCCACTCATACATACATTCCTATGATGCCCACCACTAATACATACAATGCCTATGATGTCCACTCACACATGCAATTCCTATGATATCCACTCACACAAAAAATTCCTATGATGTCCACTTATACATACAATTCCTATGATGTCGACTCACACATTCAATTCCTATGATGTCCACTCACACAAAAAATTCCTATGATGTCCACTTGTACATATAATTCCTATGATGTCGACTCATATATACAATTCCTATGATGTCCACTCACACATACAATTCATATGATGTCCACTCATACATACAATTCCTATGATGTCCACTCTTACATACAATTCCTATGATGTTCACTTATACATACAATGCCTATGATGTCCACTCATATATACAATTCCTATAATAATGTTTGTAACAAGTACAATACAAAAACAATATGTAGCTGAACTCGCTAAATTTATCAAGTGAAGTTTTAAAACTTCACCTTATCAAAAGACGTTGTTAGATATACCCAGAAACTTGTATACGGTATATGTTTTTCAGAAGAGACATAAATTATGTGCCCATTGTAATGGAATAGGTCAACAGTAACATAACTCTTTTAGCCATTTGGCTTGAATGAATAAGGACTTATGAAAAGTTTGAGATAAGGAATGTATTACTGCCCATGCAAATCGCTAACAGTGTTAAATGATACATTATATACCCTTCGATGAACCTAAGTAAAATTTAACCTAGTTGCGATGGAATATAACTTGTAAAATGTCAAAACGCATCATACTTCTTAACGGTTTTTGGCATCATGAAACAACGGGTAGAAAAAAAAACACGTCAAAACGACATACTTATTAACGGACAACGGCTAGTAAACAAAACCATAAAAATCTTCATACATATTACCTATCGTAGTTAGTACAGTTATTATACAAGACAACTAGTATTATAATTGAAGGAAGATATGTAAAAGTAAAGTGTGTGTTTATTATAGTGTCACCCCTATTGAAAGGGCCAGCCACACTGGGCTTATGAGACACCTTTATGTTGTACACAGTTACTTCCCGAAAGCTATCATTACCAGGCGTCAGGCTGTCAGACATTCGGTACCACTCAATTTAACTATCTGGTGGGTGAGCAGCCGGCCGCATCAGAAATAAATCCAAGTGCTTCTACCGGGATTCAAACCTTCGACCTCCCACTTCCGAGGCGGACGTTTTAATTACTAGGCCACGGAAGACGGTGTATGTACAATGTATATACAGTGTATGTATGTATGTACACTGTATATACAAGCATAGCCATTCTAATTAGCATGCTTGTTTGTGAAAATACACAGAATGGATTCAGAACAAAAGTTGAATTCATTGACATAGCATGTGTTTAAATTAAATTGATATGCGGCAAACAACTGTGTAATTCTTATTAGTGTCCATCCCGTCCATATCATTATCATGTTTGGTATCCTTACCACAGGTGGCGGATACTAATGACCTGATAGAGCGGTAGCGGTCAGTAATGACCCGATAAAGTGACCGCCTGTATCTAAGTATCGTCTGTGCGAGACCATTTCACATCCTTTTGTCTGACAAGACAGATAACATTGTCAATATATTCGCCTTCATTCGAATTATCGGCTGCACATCTTAAATCTACTTTAAGTCATCGTTTTGCACAGAAACATCCGTGTGCTATTCGGTGGTCGTTAATTATACAAATACACTAATTAATTACACTAGAATAAACTGTTCTTGGAAATTTAGCTTCTTAAACAATGTTTAAACTTCTTTGTGTCGCCACTTTGGTGGTCGTTACAACATGTCAAAGTAAGGGGTTCGTTTCTTATACTAAATGATATTGATACGTCATAATTCTCTTTCCTGAAATGTCCTGACGTATTATTAACTTTTTGTTTGAATTAATTATCTGTGTCTTCTCTTAGGTTTCGATCCAAATGCATTGAACTTCGGCAGTTCCAGTTCAAGTGGAAGTTCATCAGGGAGCTCTGCTAGTTCCGGTGGAAGGTACAAACAGTTTGTATCTTTAATTGTTTAACTATGGCAATACAAAATTCATTAATATAATATATTTCATTTTATCTTAAAAACGCGTATTCATGTACCTCACTGAACTATAATTATTCGTCTGATACAAGCAATGCCAAGAGTACTTTGCGATCGTGATGTACATCTTTACCTTTTTATTTTCATATACAAAATAGCAGCAGTACCGGTGGTTTCGGTGGAAGTGGATTTGGACAGTCATCCGGCGGGGATGCCAGCGGTGGATTTGGCGGGAGCGGCTTCGGTCAGTCGTCTGCTGGAAGGTAAGACATTACTAAAACCAATGCTGGGAATTCATAAAACTTCTTAGATAATATTTTAGATATTTGACTGAAATATCATGTTCTAATTAGGCTTTCAAATTCAAAACAATTTACGCAAAACTCTCTTTGTTTTTAAATTTCTACTTCTAAACGTGATCCGTTAAATCATCCCGTAACAGGATTGAGGGCCGGGGAAGGCAATCCCTCAATATACATATGTATATATACGCATGTTAAACATGTTTTAAATTTTAAACGACTTATGAAAACAAGACATTTTAAATGATATGGTAAGTTCACAAATAATTTGATTTTCATACATTTAAATATTTAAGTAAGTAAAGTTTATTCACGTACATAGTTCTTTAAGCACCTGGCTAATCCTACAAATATACTGTAAGAACATACACAAGAATGACCAACACGTCTAAGTACATGTATAACAGCGTTCATAAAAATTATGAAAAATATTATTATACATATAATAATACCAGCTAAACTATTGCCTCACAATTATATTAAACAATTTCGTTTTTTCGAAGCCCGATAAAGGAACCTCGCAATTTTACAGAAGTATATTACATCGGGGAGTTGTTTGTACGGCTGCATACCTATTATACCGGCTGCAAAATATTCGAACATACCGTTTAGAAAAATGAACATCTAATTAAGTTTCAAAGATATCATTTAAGACTGTATGTGTAGACTATACCATTTTTTTGCTAAAGGTAAAGATAATGGCTATAGCTGATTATACTATTTAAATATTAAGCAAATCGTCTATCCCATACAGAACATTTACTATAGACATTTCTACAGGTCTCACTACACAGAGGAATTTTATTCTTTGTTTTATGTAAAATAAGGTCTAGGAGTTGCACGGACAGTGCAGTGAAACCATAAGATTTTTTTTAAAAAAATGGAGGTTCTCAAATACCGTCAATACAAGATGCATCATCCTATACAAGTCACGTTTCAACACCAGCGGGTGTCCTAGTGCAGTATGGCAGTTTTTGCTTAACGTATCTGCAGCAAGAAAACATAAAGCACAGTAATTGGTAGGTTGACCAGCTTGTTTTTAAAGCACAATAATTGGTAGGTTGACCAACGTGTTTTTTAAAGCACAATAATTGGTAGGTTGACCAGCTGGTTTTTTTAAAGCACAATAATTGGTAGGTTGACCAGCTTGTTTTTTAAAGCACAATAATTGGTAGGTTGACCAGCTTGTTTTTAAAGCACAATAATTGATAGGTTGACCAGCTTGTTTTTAAAGCACAATAATTGGTAGGTTGAACAGCTTGTTTTTTAAAGCACAATAATTGATAGATTGACCAGCTTGTTTTTAAAGCACAATAATTGATAGATTGACCAGCTTGTATTTAAAGCACAATAATTGATAGGTTGAACAGCTTGCTTTTTAAAGACAGTGCAGTGACAATCTAAAAAATATTTTATAAAGGAAGTCTTCAAATGTTCATAAATACATGCAGCTGTTAAAATCTTATACAAGTCGCGTTTAAACACCAGAACCGTTTTAAAAATACCAGAATTACAGGTCTGTTTAAAGTAAGCTAGGAAAAACGATTAAGCGCGTTGAGATATATAAACTTGGATAACTTTCCTTCAGTGAAGGGTAAACCAAATGTGGACAATTTAAGAAAAATCACACTTTCAGTTTATGAGTGGACATACTTAAACATAAGCTGATTCTGAATGATGCCGACGTGTTTTAAGGCACTGGTCTATTTATTACAATAATCATTGAATATACTAGATTCAACAAAGGTTCTATCTACGATCTATTCAGTATTTTTCTATAGTTTGTATATTATAGTAAGCACTTATTGTAAAGCTAGTATTAATTTCAAGTTGTTACAAAATAGACTTGAACCATTTCTGTCAGCAGCTCATCAAGTACCAGCGGCGGTTTTGGAGGGAGCGGTTTTGGACAGTCATCCAGCGGTGGCGACTCTAGTGGTGGTTTTGGAGGTAGCGGATTTGGACAGTCATCCGGTGGAAGGTAGAGAATTCTTACTTTCAGATTTAGACCATCTGATGGAAGATATACATTTTTTTTAATTCAAAAGATACTTGCCTATATTGCTTGCTCATAACAGATCTTTACACAAGCGTTTGTTTTGATATCTTAACCATTAACATTTGAATGTTCCGAAGTCCATAGCTTCACAGTTTAGCATGTTATCTATTGTGCTTGATATACTATATATGATGTAAGTATATGAAGAAAATCGTGATAGATTGTACACCGAGCATGTTGAATATGTGCTCATCTTCCGGTTATGTCAAGAGGGCATGTTTAGATGTAACTGATTATTGATATTTGTGGCGCAAAATCATTATGACCAAAAGCAGATGTAGTGTTGCCACCACTACTATATAACAAATACAAACAATGTTGAAATCAACTTTCATCAGAACAATACAAATGTACAGTAAAAGTGACAACAAGGGTTGTCGCTTGAGGGCTCGAACCGACCTGGTTGACGGCTGAACCCTACCCCTTTTTCTCGTTATTACTTGGTAAAAATACTACTGTTTTCAAGATATATTCAAGTGGTTTACAAGGGTTATTATTTTATCAAGTGCGACCTTTAGTAGCATGCGTATTGGTTAAATAATCTTAAAGTTGCACAGGAGAAGTTTAGAATATGAAGGTTTTGTTTATAAAAAGACACGCGTGGTTCTTTATACAAATATTGGAAACCAAACAAGTATAAGACAAAATATGTAGTTTGCAAAGGACTCTGTCACAACATCAGCACAAACTCACCATAAAGATTGATCATTGTAAGCACAACACAGATATACAGAAGAAGGTGACAACAGCCAAGCCGCCATTGTAAAGATGCGACTTACACCTGACTAAGGCGTGAACATAACCATGTTATTCCCCCATAAGAACAAGACGATATAAAAGTTATCAGACTACTCTATTACTAACGTGGAAAAAGCATGGAGTTGTGTATGGTATAAAACATCACAGGAGAGTCTGTGTAATACTTTAAAAATATGCCTTATACATGTTAGTAATGTCTTTCTTTAAAAACTTCAATTTTTAAACTAATAACTGAGTATTAACATGTAACTTAAGTGATTAATGTTATATGCGTAATTTAAGAATTGTTCAATATTTTAAAGTGATTATATTATATTGCGTATTTTTTTTATTGGTAATGACATTCGCTATAAATAGTTACTTAACATTAAAATTTTTATATGTATTTCTATTGTTGTTTTTGCTTGAATTTTTCAAGCAAGAACATATAGTTATAAAGACAAGACCATTATATATACGTAGTATATATAGCTTATGGTCACATTGAATTTGACATAAATGTTAAATGTGGATTTCTTTTAGAATTTACTGATATAACAACCAACTAACGACATAATCTATTTCTTATCTTTCATATAAGCAGTGCTTCCGGAAGTGCCAGTGGCGGCTTTGGCGGTAGCGGATTTGGGCAGTCCAGTGGCGGCGAGTATGTATATTATGGAATATTTCACCTGCATACGCCTGGTGCGTTATGTTGCATGACATATCATGTGCCACACAAGACACAATTTACTTAAATTAGACAGCTGTTCCTTCAGCATATGACACGCGCGTAGTGTTGCACTAGGCTTATAGGGCGTTCAAGTTGAGTATTTTCTTAATTAAGATAAAACGTAATCAATTACTTTTTTTAAAAAAAAAATGTATTGATATTTTTATTATGAGGCATTAAATTGTAATAACACATAAAAGCACGGTTAAAACAACGTACAAGTAGCTCGTCTTGAGGTTTTGGGGGCAGTCGACCTTCAAGTGGTGGCGATGCTAGCGGTGGATTTGGGGGCAGTGGATTTGGACAGTCTTTAGGTGGGTATGATATATTGTTAATATAAGCGTGTATTTTTAATGAATAAATTCAATTATAAAAGAAAGCATTTTGTTAAAAGCATCTTACTTCAGCAAGACGACGTTTCAGTTAAGCAATTGCACTTTAATTTGCTCACTTGCACGTAGCATTTGTCGGGAAAAAAACAACTATATAATGTTAACATTGAAATAACTTGATAATGTGGGAGAAAGAGAAACTGTAATAGAGAATGAGCAAAACAATTCCTTTCCTTTCAAATAGCAGCTCTAGCAGCTCGACTGGGGGTTTTGGAGGTAGCGGTTTTGGATCTTCAAGTGGCGGCGATACTAGCGGTGGATTTGGAGGCAGTGGATTTGGCCAGTCTTCAGGCGGGTATGGTATATTGTTAATATAAGCGTGTATGTTTTTGAATGATTATAAAAGAAAGCATTTTGTTAAAAGCATCTTACTTCAGCAAGACGACGTTTCAGTTAAGCAATTGCACTTTAATTTGCTCACTTGCACGTAGCATTTGTCGGAGAATTAAAACAACTATATAATGTTAACATTGAACTAACTTGCTAATGTGGGAAAAAGAGAAACTGTAATGGAGAATGAGCAAAACAATTCCTTTCCTTTCAAATAGCAGCTCTAGCAGCTCGACTGGGGGTTTTGGAGGTAGTGGTTTTGGATCTTCAAGTGGCGGCGATGCTAGCGGTGGATTTGGAGGCAGTGGATTTGGACAGTCTTCAGGCGGGTATGATATATTATGTCTGTGAATGTTTATAAAAATAAGATTTTTGTTGCAAGCATTTTATATCAGCAAGATAAAGTTTTATAGTTATGGAATTGCACTTTTATTAAGCTCATTTATACGTAGCACATGTAGAAAAAAACACTCGATACTGTTAACATTAGAATTACCTGATGATATAGGAGAACGAAAAAATAAATGAGTTTGAACCAAACAAATCTTAATCAAAACCTTACCTTTCAATAAGCAGTTCAAGTAGCTCCTCTGGAGGTTTTGGGGGCAGTGGATCTTCAAGTGGCGGCGATGCTAGCGGTGGATTTGGAGGCAGTGGATTTGGTCAGTCTTCAGGCGGGTATGGTATATTGTTAATATAAGCGTGTATGTTTGTGAATGATTATAAAATAATGTATTTTGTTAAAAGCATCTTAATTCAGCAAGACGAAGTTTCAGTTATGCAATTGCACTTTATTTTGCTGACTTACACATATCATATGTCGGCAAAACAACTAGTATATTCTGTAAACATTGATTGTTAGATAATGAGGGAGAAAGAGAAACTATAATGGAGAATGAGCCAAACAAAGCTAATTCAAAACCTTTCCTTTCATTCCAATTAGCAGTTCTAGCAGCTCGACTGGGGGGTTTGGATCTTCGAGTGGCGGCGATGCTAGCGGTGGATTTGGCCAGTCTTCAGGCGGGTATGATCTATTATTAATATATTAATATAAGCGTGTATGTTTTTGAATGATGATATTAGAAAGCATGTTGTTAAAAGCATCTTACTTCAGCAAGACGACGTTTCAGTTAAGCAATTGCACTTTAATTTGCTCACTTGCACGTAGCATTTGTCGGGAAAAAAACAACTATATAATGTTAACATTGAAATTACTTGATAATGTGGGAGAAAGAGAAATGTAATAGAAAATGAGCAAAACAAATCCTTTCCTTTCAATTAGCAGCTCTAGCAGCTCGACTGGGGGTTTTGGAGGTAGCGGTTTTGGATCTTCAAGTGGCGGCGATGCTAGCGGTGGATTTGGAGGCAGTGGATTTGGCCAGTCTTCAGGGGGGTATGATATATTGTTAAAATAAGCATGTATGTTTGTGAATGTTCATAAAAATATTTTTTTTGTTGCAAGCGTTTTATATCAACAAGATGAAGTTTTATAGTTATGGAATTGCACTTTTATTTTGCTCACTTATACGTAGCACATGCAGAAAAAAACACTTTATATTGTAAACATTGAAATTACCTGATGATACAGGAAAACGAACGAAATAAAGGAGGTCGGGTCAAACAAATCTAATTCAAAACCGTTCTTTTTAATTAGCAGTTCAAGTAGCTCCTCTGGAGGTTTTGGGGGCAGTGGATCTTCAAGTGGCGGCGATGCTAGCGGTGGATTTGGAGGCAGTGGATTTGGCCAGTCTTCAGGCAGGTATGATATATGATTTATATAGGCATGTATGTTTTTGAATGATTATAATACAATGTAATTTGTTAAATGCATCTTATTTCAGCAAGACAAAGTTTCATAGTTATGCAAGTGCATTTTATTTTGCTGACTTACACGTAGCATGTGTCAGAAAAAAAACTATATAATGTTAACATCTAATTGCTTGATAATGTGGGAGAAAGCGTTACTATAATGGAGAATGAGTCAAACAAAGCTTATTAAAAAAACATTGTCTTTCAATTAATAGCTCTAGCAGTTCGACAGGGGGTTTTGGAGGTAGCGGTTTTGGATCTTCAAGTGGCGGCGATGCTAGCGGTGGATTTGGAGGCAGTGGTTTTGGCCAGTCTTCAGGCGGGTATGATATATTGTTAATATAAGTATGTATGTTTGTGAATGATTATAATACAATGCATTTTGTTATGTTACAACTATGTTATTACAACGAGATGAAGTTTTATAGTTATGCAATTTCACTTTTGTTTAGCTCATTTATACATAGCACATGTCGGAAAAAACAGTATATACTGTTAACATTTGAATTATCTGATGATATATGAGAACGAAAATATAAATAATATTAGGCAAAACAAATCTTATTAAGTCCGTTCCTTTCAATTAGCAGTTCAAGTAGCTCGTCTGGAGGCTTTGGGGGCAGTGGATCTTCAAGTGGTGGCGATGCTAGTGGTGGATTTGGAGGCAGTGGATTTGGTCAGTCTTCAGGCGGGTATGATATGTTGTTAATATAAGCGTGTATGTTTTGGAATGGTTATAAAAGAAAGCATTTTGTTAAAAGCATCTTACTTCAGCAAAACGACGTTTCAGTTAAGCAATTGCACTTTAATTTGCTCACTTACACGTAGAATTTATCGGGAAAAAAACAACTATATAATGTTAACATTGAAATTACTAGATAACGTGGGAGAAAGAGAAACTGTAATGGAGAATGAGCAAAACAATTCCTTTCCTTTCAATTAGCAGCTCTAGCAGCTCGACTGGGGGTTTTGGAGGTAGCGGTTTTGGATCTTCAAGTGGCGGCGATGCTAGCGGTGGATTTGGAGGCAGTGGATTTGGACAGTCTTCAGGCGGGTATGGTATATTGTTAATATAAATATGTATGTTTGTGAATGTTTATAAAAATAAGATTTTTGTTGCAAGCATTTTATATCAGCAAGATGAAGTTTCATAGTTATGCAATTGCACTTTTGTTTAGCTCACTTATACGTAACACATGTAGAATAAAACACTTTATACTGTTTGTATTGAAATTACCTGACGATATAGGAGAACAAAAAATAAATGAGTTTGAACCAAACAAATCTTAATCAAAACCTTACCTTTCAATTAGCAGTTCAAGTAGCTCTTCTGGAGGTTTTGGGGGCAGTGGATCTTCAAGCGGTGGCGATGCTAGTGGTGGCTTTGGAGGCAGTGGATTTGGTCAGTCTTCAGGCGGGTATGGTATATTGTTAATATAAGCGTGTATGTTTGTGAATGATTATAAAATAATGTATTTTGTTAAAAGCATCTTAATTCAGCAAGACGAAGTTTCAGTTATGCAAGTGCACTTTATTTTGCTGACTTACACGTATCATATGTCGGCAAAACAACTAATATATACTGTTAACATTGCTTGCTAGATAATGTGGGAGAAAGAGAAACTATAATGGAGAATGAGCCAAACAAAGCTAATTCAAAACCTTTCCTTTCCTTCCAATTAGCAGCTCTAGCAGCTCGACTGGGGGGTTTGGAGGTAGCGGTTTTGGATCTTCAAGTGGCGGCGATACTAGCGGTGGATTTGGAGGCAGTGGATTTGGCCAGTCTTCAGGGGGGTATGATATGTTGTTCATATAAGCATGTATGTTTGTGAATGATTATAAAAATCCATTTTGATACAACAATGTTATCACAGCGATATGAAGTTTTATAGTTTTACATTGCAATTATCTGATGATATAGGAGAACGAAATAAATAATCTAATAAACAAATCTGATTCAAAACCGTTCCTTTCAATAAGCAGTTCAAGTAGCTCGTCTGGAGGTTTTGGGGGCAGTGGATCTTCAAGTGGTGGCGATGCTAACGGTGGATTTGGAGGCAGTGGATTTGGCCAGTCTTCAGGGGGGTATGATATGTTGTTAATATAAGCATGTATGTTTGTGAATGATTATAAAAATCCATTTTGATACAACAATGTTATCACAGCGATATGAAGTTTTATAGTTTTACATTGCAATTATCTAATGATATAGGAGAACGAAATAAATAATCTAATAAACAAATCTGATTCAAAACCGTTCCTTTCAATAAGCAGTTCAAGTAGCTCGTCTGGAGGTTTTGGGGGCAGTGGATCTTCAAGTGGCGGCGATGCTAGCGGTGGATTTGGAGGTAGTGGATTTGGCCAGTCGTCTTCGGGCAGGTATGGTATTTGTTAGAAAAAAATGATTTCTCCGTTAAAGACGTAACACCCCCAACATGGAGAGTTGATCTAACAATTCAACTGTAACTTAACTGTTCCCAAGCCATTAACTCATATACCATGTAGTTTTTATCAAATAATAAAATGATAGTTCCATTGCATTTTGGCCGATCGGCCATAGACGATTATATTGACTATCTTACGTCACATTGAAGAAAAGGAAGTGTCCAAATGAGCTATAATATAATAGAATAAATATAGAACAATTTAGACATTCGTTGTGTGACGCGGTATTGTATGATACATTGAGAAAATTGTAAAGTAAAACAGGAGAAATTAAATCGATTGAATGATCAAAGAACATTTTTTCATAAGCATTTATTTCGACTTGCACGTGTGTGTGTATATATATATATATATAGTTTTTATTGGCAGTTATGTATTTATATGTGAATAAATAGTTAATTTCAAAATTGCCTCTTTCATTTCTGTAAATTAGGCATTTCCTATTTTATAACTCTCAAATATCCAATACATATCTTTAAAATGAAGAAAATTGTGTAGTTTATCGATATAAACGTCCGTATGGGGGTGAAATAACAGGCACGTGGACACTACAACACCATCAGCATAATTGTGTTTATCAATAATTAAAGGTTATTATAATATGGATCAGGCATGTAATGTTGTATTGTCACACCTATAAAATTATTTGTTATTCTTAAAATTTTATAGTCTCAGTATACGATCCTGAAATTGTTTGCACTTTGGGACCGTAGAGCTTATTATATGTACATCGAAACTGCAACAGGGAGTGTATCAGGATAAAACGCTATAAATGTCTTTAAAGAAAGTATCAAAATGAAAAAAGCATCTCATTATCATTAATAAATATAAACCGATTAATCTAGAATGTCAATTCACTCAAATCGTGACAAAATCGATTTATAAATTTGAGTGGTAGACTTGAAACGAAGTTCTCATTCTAAAAATAGACAGCGCTCCTTAAATGCTGTATGACGACCATTCTGACGCTTTCTAAGATGAAATTATTTTTACTACGTTCTAAACCTGTTTAACGGATCAAATAAAAATCAACATGAAATCACGGCACTTATCTAATTCGTCACAAAATATGTTGCCATTTTAAGCGGGAAATCTATTTTAATCTTACTAATCTAATCTAACAAGTAATGGAATTCCTTTCAATGGTATATTGGAGAAAGATATGTTTTTATCCAATTTTGAAATTTTGAAAATTCCTGATATATTCCATTTAAGGAGCCTGAGATATTTCATTACATGAACAGATTCAATAAAACCGAGTCTGTTTTTACTTTTTTGGTTACGTTCTGTTCTTCCAAAATATCCAGTAGTGTTTACATTGCAAACATGCGATATACCTTCTTATCTGTAGTGTTTACATTGCAAACATGCGGTATACCTTCTTATCTGTAGTGTTTCAATGCAAACATGCAATATACCTTCTTATCAGTAGTGTTTACATTGCAAACATGCTGTATACTTTCTTATTTGTAGTGTTTACATTGCAAACATGTTGTATACCTTCTTATTTGTAGTATTTACATTTCAAACATGCTATATACCTTCTTATCTGTAGTGTTTACATTGCAAACATGCGATATACCTTCTTATCAGTAGTGATTACATTGCAAACAAGCTGTATTCCTTCTTATCTGTAGTGTTTGCATTGTAAACATGCTGTATACCATCTTATCTGTAGTGTTTACATTGCAAACATGCTGTATACCTTCTTACCAGTATTGTTTACATTGCAAACACGCTGTATACCTTCTTCCCTGTAGTGTTTACATTGCAAACACGCTATGTACTATCTGTAATGTTTATATTGCAAACATGCTATGTACCTTCTTATCTGTAGTGTTTACATTGCAAACATGTTGTATATCTTCTTATCAGTAGTGTTCACATTGCAAACATGCTATAGACCTTCTAATCAGTTGTGTTTACATTGCAACATGCGATATACCTTCTAATGTAACTCATTGTCTTTCTTGTTGTCACAGCAGCTCTGCTGGTGGTGCCAGTGGTGGTTTTGGTGGCAGTGGTTTCGGCCAGTCTTCAGGCGGCGGCGAGTATGTGTTTTAATGTCAAATTTATACAGGAGTAATATTTAGAACTAGGCACGTCTCCAAGTGTGGCCAGTACCATTATTGACATTAAATATCACACTTGGCAGAAATATGCGTGGTAGAACCATTTGGGATATCTCGGTTTATCCTTTGTTAGATTCAACTGAATAACAGTGAAAATACAAACTAACGATCACAACTGTCTAACAAATGTCTCCTGTCGCTGTTCTCTTCAATGACGGCTTATTTTAATAAAGTTAGAAAGATGTCTCCCGTTGCTCCGAATGATCTAAGACGCTTTGTAATTTACCTCGTGTCGTTAAAGACAGGTACGACATGCTCGGGCTAAACATTTTACGAGAACAACTTGCCAGTTACTCTCGAAATGACGATGGTTTTAATCAAATTCGCAGAATTATCTCCCGTTGATAAAAGTGTTGTTATTTATAACTTTTTGATGTCATTAAACCTAATAAGAAAATATTTGTAATGAACTGCAGAGATGAAACAGTTTTTACACTTCTAATGGTCATACAGCTGAGCTATATAGTATAGTAAAAATTGGTGACAATGTCGTTTCACACCATGATTGAGTCAGTGTAGCCAGGCGCGTAGCGTGGCATACTCAGTTACTCTGCTGAGTAACAATTGAAATGAAAGTCTAAAAAAAAGAAAGAAGCAAAAACGATTTAACAGGAGAGGGGCTGCAGGTAGAGGCAATACCACCACAAATGTGTTCTAACCTAATGAGGCTTAAACGTTTGAAAAGTCATCAGAGGCCACCATTTAAACTTCTATTTCTAAAACGATCCCATGTTGAGGCTCCGCTCCCTCATCAGCGTAAGTCGGATTCCGCCCCGCACACACACACACACACACACACCCACACCCACCCCCACCCCCACCCCCACCCACCCACCCACCCACCCACACACACACACACACACACACACACACACACACACACACACGCGCGCGCACGCTCGCACGCACGCACCCTGATTAACTTCCAAATGTGTCACGCTACGCCCCTGGACTCTGTGTAGCTGTTATAATTATGTTTTGTTCTATGGGAGCATGAAGCTTTTTTTTTTGTTCGAACATACTAAACCCCTGAAGTCAGTGCTGGTGGGGCTGAGGGGTGTTACATATTCCATTACTCCTTATAAACAGATTAACAGATAAAACAGCCAGGATATATTTATCATGGCATTATTGTCGTGTTTCATTTATTTTCATTTAAAGATCAGCAACTGATTTTAGTCCATCAAACAAACTCATTGTATACGCACCTACAAATAGTTCCAAATTTTATTAACGCAATTAAAACAAAACAAATGTAGTTTATTTGGCAGCTGTTCGACTCTTTCATAATAAGTACATTTATTGGCATAGTCACCAGTTTGTCAACGGTAAATCATGTGTTTAAACGGGGATTTAATACAACGCAAAAACAAAGAGGTCATCAACTGAATTTGTGTGTTGCTGCAAAATAAATCTTCCCTGTTGATAAATCAAAAGTTTATCTTTTCCCGATTCATTATGTAGAAGAATACAAAATAGTCTGTTAAAATACATCATCATACACGAAATAGTACAATATTCATATATTTATATGATATTAATACTATTGATATTGATTCACTTTTTATTTAGTAAACTGGATAATCATTTAGATTTGTTTTTCACCACAAGTAGAATCTATTACTGTAATGTTTGAATACAATATATATTTTTGATATGTGTCTCACAGCAGTTTCTGGGTCTTTATGACCACTAAATCAGTCTTTCACCGGCTGTGTTTACGTATGTTACGCCTGTAATATGGCTATTATCCTAATTTTTCAATGTAATTGTTTTCCCTCACAGTGACCTATATGGTACTTTATAAGTTAAACACTTCATTTGCACGCAGTAGAGGTTGCCCACTTGTGGTACTGTGGGTTGCCGACGCTACTTAGCTTATTTGTATTGGTTGTGATTTGCTAAATGTGTATTAAAGTTTACTGTGATTATTTTTCAATTAAACACAAGTGTATTGGCAAGTTATTAACATTGGTATATGTGTCAATACTGTAAGTAAATATAATTTCTGTCTTAATGAATTTACTCGGAATCTATCCCCCAATTTATTATATCGATTGATTGATTGATTGATTGATTTAATAGTTTATGCCATCGAAGGCTAACAGACGATCAGTTAACCTTACCACTGTTTCCTGGGATTCTTGAAGGTTAACCTGTATTCGAGCACACGCCATCTCCGCAAGTAGTTGATAACTTTCCCATTGAAGCAGTGGTGAGAGACGAATGGTAATGTGACGCAATGTCGTGTATCAACCACCACGGAGATTGTGGCCTGGTGGGGATTCGAACTCACGATCCCTGCATTTATAGTCAGACACGCTAACGACTAAGCTAATCAGGCCCGGCTACAACCAATTATAGTCAATTGTCATTATATTCTTTACTAATAATCTCAATTCGAAGTAGGTAAAGGACATGATTTAAATGAATGACACTTTGTTTTCCTGCAGCTCGTCTGGTGGCTTTGGTGGGAGTGGCTCCGGTTCGGCCAGCAGGTATTTGTTTTATTCTTTAATATAGACATACAAGCGAACGTGGTTTTTTCTTCAATAATTATTATAAGACAATTCATATTGGTGTAACGGTGAAAGAAAATGTACATATTGCCAGATATACTATAAAAATATACCTCTATTTTATCTAGCAAATGTTAATTAGATCATGGGTTTGAGCTTCTGTATGATCTGCGGCTGTACGGTCGGTCGGTCGGTCGGTCGGTCGGTCGGTCGGTCGGTCGGTCGGTCGGTCGGTCGGTCGGTCGGTCGGTCGGTTTTTTAAATATTCTTCTGATAGTTATGTCTGCTGTATAGCGACCGTATGTGTAAGCATTTGATTGTGTATATTTGGACAGTAGTGGCGGTAGCAGCGGCAGTAGCTCCGGTGCCAGTGGGTCGTTCGATCCCAACGCCATCAACGGGTTTGCTTCAAGCAGTACCGGTGGTTTTGGGGGTAGCAGTACCGGTGGTTTCGGTGGAAGTGCGACCGGCGGATCCAGCAGCTCGAGCTCGGGTATGGGAGGTTCGTTCGACCCTAACAGTTTTGTTGGAAAGAAATAGATCAACAAAAGTCAGAATGACTGCCAGCATGTTATATTATGTCATAATGGTCATTCTTACTGTACATATAATTACATATGTTATTAAAAATAAATGTATAACTGTTTTGTATAATAAGTAGTTAGGTGGGATGTTGTTTTTTTTAAGATTTACGTACCATAACTCCAAAAATAACACACTTTACCGGGACTCCAGAGTGTGATAGTTATGATGATAGATTAATTGAAACAAAAGTAAATATGCATGTAGTGGTAATGGAAATGATGAACGTATAGATAAATAAGAAATATAATTACAATAACAAAACAATACGTATAACAATGATAAATACTACCGCTACTAATAACAAAAATAATAATTATGATAATAATAATTATAATATATAATTTCAACAATAGCAAGTAATTACGTAGCAGAAAACAGGATACCCCAACTGTTGTATTAAGAAATACCAAGAGTGTTGCCCGCCAATATCCAAGATTTTGAGTTTGGTTCCAGGCTCGACCAATGGCCTCTCAAACCCACAAGGGCTAGTGACAAAATACATTCTATATTCCTATATATAGTTTAATAAAGAGAAGGGCACTGTTGCAAACTTTTAAATAAACTCAAACTCAGCTCTCTAATTAAAAAAGTCCTATCCGACAGGCTTATATACATTGCGGGCGAAAAATCGGGTTATTTTAAAGTTTCGATGGCTATTAATTCTTCGATACAAAACGGATTTAATAAATAGATACTGTTGAATAGATGAATGTTTCAGATACACGGGGTGTATAGTTTATGGGAATCGGGTAGGAACATTTTGAATTAAAGTGCTTAGTTCGAATGGCTGTGAAAGTTTGCGACAGTCCTTATTTTTATTACACTATATAAAGGGATATAGAATGTATATTGTCACTAGCCCCTGTGCTCAAAACAACACTCAGTACTGGTGTTACCAAGGAAGCAGACTCGAAAGAGATAGTTCAATATTTTCAATTTTTTAAGTTCACGTCTGTTTGATAGACACTAATTGCATGCTTACTGCTGTTACTATTGCTTCTTCTGACCGTGTTGCCGATGTTTCGCTTCAATGAACCAGCCATCCACGTCATATGCACTCCCATATTCCACAAGGCCTTCTTAAATCGGGGATCCAAGAATCCGTACAGTAAGGGGTTGATCACACTGTTTATAAAATAAAGTCGTAAGAAAAATAACCAAGCAGCTCTTTCGGAAAAATTCAAAGTTGTCATAAAGTGACTTCTGTCGGCCATGTGGCCAATCAGACTAAAATATACCAGCGTAGTGATGACAAATACAACGGTTAGTATAAACATGATTAACGTCTTTCTTCTAAGTCTAGTACCAACAGCCCCGACCAGACTTGCAGCCGTAGATCTACGTCGTCTCTGAAGTTTGTAATGTGGACTTTTTGGACTTTTTGTATTGCTTTGCTTTCGTCTCATCGTAACATCTGGAATTTGAAGTTTTAAATTATTTCCTACATTGTATTGAACGTTAGTTTCTGAAATTTCCACTGATATACGCACATGTTTTTCTGCGTTTTTTTCTATATCGTTTTTTGTTTTGTGTCTTAGCGGCACAGCCTCCAACTGGAAAGAGTTTGAATTTCTGTCCTGAATGTCGATGTCACTTTCTATCAAACTGCCGCTTGAGATTCGGGCTGTCGATGATTTATCAATGTCCTCTGATTCGGACAATCCTGATTCTATATCACCGAACTTAAACATAGTTTCTTTGTTGCCTGCACCAGTTTCGTTTGCGTCATTATCCGGTGTAGATATTGTGATTTCCGGTGTTTGGACCTGCTTTCCGCCAGTCATACAGAAAAGTTTAATGGCTATACAACTGTACAAAACTAACGTGCTCGCCATTATCACGATATCTGTACCAGCATACAGAACCAAAGTATGCAAAATTGGCCAAATCGTGTCTTTGTATTTATCGTCCTTTTCGCAAATTGTGGCTAGTTCTTTTATACCTTTTACCTTGTGTGTATGTAAACCCCAAAACAAAGCGTCGCTTGTGGCGGGAATTAAAGACAAACTTAACACAAGTCCGGCGAGTTTTACAGCACGCTCCGGTTGTATCTGCTTACTGTGCGGTCGGCATACCTTCTTAAACCTATCTATTGCTATCAGCAACAGACACGAGGCGGACGCACACACTGTGTACGCGTTCATAAATGATTTCACTTTACAAAGCCACGCGTATGGAAATACAAACCAATAAGTCAACGTAACGATTTCCAGAGGCATCAGCAGTAAACAGCTGATCAGATCTATACCAGCTAAGATTAAGACAAAATATTTGAAGTTGCATTTCGGGTATTTTTTTGAATAAACGTGAAAAACTACACAATTTCCTATAATGCCTACGACGGCGATTATTCCAATAAATATCATAACCGGGAGCGCATTCAATGACATTTCACGGTTGATATCCTCAATTGTTGTGCTGAAGTTTGTCATTTCTGCAGAATCTATTGTTTGCTTTATAAACGTATTACACCATCCAGTAAAGTGGTTCATAAAATAGATCACACCACTGTTCAATTATCAGCATATTTACCACTCAAAATAAAACTTCCTGGTTTATTCATTCAAGGAAGACTATTTTAAATCAACAATGCATTCAAACATAATAGTCGCAGTTAATTTATTGCACTGAAGACTGTTTTAAATCCAGATTTGAATCAAACATACAATTCACAGTTAACATATTGTACTGAAGTGTTTTGTGAACCAACACTGAAGTTAAACAGTTAACTTATTGTACTGAAGAGTGTTTTTAATTTTCATTAGAATCAAACATAAAATTCACAGTTAATTTGTTGCGTGGAAAATGGTTTATATCCACATTGGAATTAATACATAATATCCACATATAATGTATTGCTTAGAATGATGTTTTAATCCAAAGGTAATCTTCCTCTTAAAATATGTTTATCCAGGCAGAATTACGCTCGTGTATTAGTTTACTGTTCTTATACACATGTCATCACCGTTTACTTCTTCTTGTCTATATAGTCCTGTATTGTTTGGAAAGACGCACCGAATTCCACAAAACTACCAGAACTGTTTGCTTCATAAATAACCTCCGGTTTTAAACTCAGCACGTGTTTTCCCACCGAACCAAATTTATAAATAGGATAAACAATTTGCATTCGTTTCATGAAACATTTTGTACACCACAGAAAAATTACAAACAACATCAAGTGTTGACATTATTCATCGTTGTTAAGCAGTCTCCAGATGAAAGGTCGCCGAATGTAATATTTTACACAGTCAATGTAGATGAATGCCCATCAATAAAGCCTTCATAGGGTAATTAAAAACGGATGTTAAAAATCGGAAATTACGCACGATAAGTACAAAGATAATGAACTTTAAAATATGGTATTGGCGGAGATAAACTTAAACTCAAGTATCCATGTACATGATATAGATATATGAGACATCTGAACCTTACTACAAAGGGAATAACAATGTTATCAATGTAAATAAAGAATCACAACTTTAAAGGGAGTGCATCAGGAAAAAACGCTATAAATGTCTTAAAAGATAGAATTATTTTTAAAATAGATAAAAAGCATCTCATTTTCATTATGAATAGAATCCAAATGGTTTGGTATGTCAAATTCACCAAAACGTGATATAATCGATATCTAAATCGAAGCGCAAAACTTGAAACGATATCCCCATTCTAAAATTAGATAGCACTTAAATACCTCCACATCCAATCGTGAAACATCGGGTATTTCCGTATCCTCCGTATAATACACCTCGTGTACAGCTCTAGAATTCGCATGTTACATGTCTGTGTACATTCGCGTGAAAATAACAAATTATGTATCCGTCATAAAGTTGAATATATGGCATTATTATATCGATTTTTTTATTTATACACTCGACATGGGTCATGTTTATAGGGAAATTTAAAATATCAGTCTTGATTAACCAACGTTTATATTTTCAACGTACTTGTATATAAGGTGGCATAAGTGTGGGGGGGGGGGGGGGGGGGGGGGGGGGGCATAAGTGTGGGGGGGGGGGGGATTTTATTTTATCATGTGACTGAAAGTTGTTCCAAAGTGGCGCCTTATTATGTCAGAGGTCTATTGCGTAGCATAAAGACCGAGGTGATCAGATTACTCCACATCTTCATTCGGTCTCTGTTCCAAGATGAAACAAGTTTCACTACGCACAAACCTGTAGAAAGACTCATATTGAAATCAAAATGTAATCACGCTACTGATTTATTACGTCATAAAATATGTTTCAATTTTAAGCGGGACATCTATTTTAGTCTAACCTAGGCGCGTAGCCCAAGTTAGGAAAACCTTTTCAATATGTTATTTTGGCATGTTTAAATAGATATCGTTTTGGCAATACGGGGTCAGTGAGTATATATATAGAGGCATGATAAATTGAAAAAAAAATGTTTTAGCCAATTTTAAAATTGTAACCAATTCTGATCAATTCCTTTTAAGATATTTATTAATAATCTGATAAAACGCCACAATAACAGCATTCATCAACATCTATACAAGCAGATATATCAATAAACAAGAAAACATACTCATTCGTATTCGTCGATATCTCAATGATGACCTTTTCTTCCGGTGCATTTAAAATAAAACGGAAAAGGATCATCGTTTGAAACTATGTATAAAACACCACAATACCAACACCCATGAAAATCTATACATACATATTTATAAATAAACAAGACGGCATATTCACACGTATTAATAAATATAAATAGTTTCCCACCTCGTGCATATAAATTGAAGTCGCATGTTCCTTCGTCCACATACAGCGCAATAGGAACGGGAGTTACGTTACCGGAATGCCCGTGTTACATTTAATAAAGTTCATAAGTTTTACGTATATTTATAGTTTTGAGTTAAGAAAAGTGTAAATAAATAAATAAATAAATAAATAAATAAATAAATAAATAAATAAATAAATAAATAAATAAATAAAATAAATAAATAAATAAATAAATAAATAAATAAATAAATAAATAAATAAATAAATAAATAAATAAATAAATAAATGAGTAAGGGCATCGCATCTAAAGCAAGAACGATATCAACAGACATTTAACCCCGGAAATTGCTGTGATATAAATAGGGAGTAATACACTGTATATTAAATCACGTGCTTTTTTATACATGTATTGTGAAATTCGAAAGGAAGCCCAAAAGGGGCATAACCCTGGGAAATGGTGGGTGGGACTTAAATGTCCAGATAATAACATTAGTTACAGTTCTTTATATAATATGTTTATTTTATATGTTTCTGTGTTTATTTATATTGCCTTCTGGTCAGTCTGATCCATGAGTCTTTACTTACTCAACATAATACACATGGCAACACAGTTAGTATATATAACGGCAGTTAAGTGCATATGATCAATATACAACAAATATACCAAATCCCACATGGACTTGTGTATGCATAAACAGTTCAACAATTTTAAATATGAGACGAATTGAACTTAGCATTATCACAATTACATCAGTACGTTTATTGATATATTGATATACCTGGGAGAAGGATATGATTTTTTTTAAAAATATATTTCTACGTTTCTTTTCTAACAAAGTTTAAAAAGTTAAAAAGAGTTCTAACATTTTCACTTTTAACTACATGCAATTGAATAAATTCAAGCACACTTACGTGGATAACATGCACATGTCCACTTTATGTTTATGCTGTACACCAAGTTTCAATGAAATATCATATAACTTAAAGGAGAACTTGAACACGTCAAGTACCGATAAAGTACGCTATCATCCTGTGATATTGCATCGAAAAAGAGGCATAAGTCATGAAGGACCGGAACAATATGTCCACTTGAGGATATTATACCAAGTTTCAACTGAATTACTTAAAGTTATAGGAGGAGTTGAAATCATAAGTAAAAAATGAAGTTATAGTGTGAAATCGAAAAGGGGCATAACAGCACGATTTGACCGGAACGTCATTAAAACATGTGTATGTTTTTTTCAAGACTGATATCAAGTTTCAATTGAATGTATGTCAGCTGCAAAACAAGTTGAAATCACGAAGTATAGATGTACTACATGACATACTATTGTGTTTATAATCATTTATTAAGGATTAAAAGCCGAATTTTGAGTTTTCATCGGGTGATGAAAAATATTAGGTCAGTTTAATGTTCATGGAGCTATTTTAAATAAAACTATTACGTTATTTTTGCCATTTTGATATTTAAAAAGCAAATTATACGCATTAAACCGCAAAGCCAATGTCATGAATGTCAACATACTGAATAAATGCACGCAATCGGCAAACGTCACGTGAAACTTACAGCAACGTGACGTCTCCCCAGCAAAACAAAATCGTGCAACCAATGAAATGCAAACTGGTCCTTTTTAACTCCACCCGGCTGCAAGTGTTTTTCATAGGGAAATGAAATGCAGTAAATATATATAGTTCATCAAAGCCGATTGTAGTACGAATGTAAATATTTATAATTATAATGAGTAATGACAATTTTAATTACTGATAATAATAATGATAAATTACTATGATGATTATTATTAAGATGAAGATAATGATGATGAAGAAGTAAATGATGATTATAATTAAAGCTTATAAGTAATAATTAAAAAGCAACAGCAATAATACTTGTATTAATGCAAAAACTACTACCAATACTAATACTACTCCTACTCCTACTACTATTCCTACTACTACTACTACTACTACTATTACTACTACTACTACTACTACTACTACTACTACTACTACTACTACTACTACTACTACTACTAATAATAATAATAATAATATTAATAATAATAATAATAATAATAATAGTGCTAGTGCTAGTGCTAGTGCTAGTGCCACTACCACTACAACTACCACTAGTACTACTACTACTACTACTACTACCACTACCACTACCACTACCACTACTACTACTACTACTACTACTACTACAACTACTTCTACTACTACTACTACTACTACTACTACTACTACTACTACTACTACTACTTCCACTACTACTAATACTAATAACACCAATACTACTACTATTACTAGTACTACTTCTACTGCTGCTGCTACTATTAATACTACAACTACTACCACATGCACTTAAGCACTACTAATCAAGCCGCTAGATGACGCAGTTCATTATGAGTAATGTAACTAGATAGAAACTGTGGTTTAACCGTAAGGGTATAGACCAAGTATTCGAGTGTTACCGGAAACACCAGTTGTCCTAGCTGCGGCTTTTATAAAACATACTTATGAAGTAGGTTAAAGGTTCATTAAACTTCTGAAAAGGTCCTTATTAGTTTTAATTTAAGTCAGTTTCACTCTCCCAGATGATAGAATACATGTTTATTTGATCAATGAGAGATTTTGCAAACGAAAAGATAAATATAAAGCAAATTATAAGTACATAATTAAGAACGAGTTTTGTTTACAAATTAATGTTCGTCTCTTTCCGATAAACAGAAACAGAGAGTTACGAAGCTTGTTCGGAAACGCGTCGGTCGGTAATATATAATCAACTCACTTCAGAGAGAAAAATAGTATTGGGAACTGTAGGGGATGCGGTTTAAAATTAAATAACCGCTTGTTGTTAGATAGTCTTTAAGAACATCCCCTATATTACCCTCAGTGTATTAATGAACTGGATGATAGGATCCCGTGAGTTAATTTATTGCACGTAAGCGACGAATCGTTCATATAAAATTAAAAATAAAATTATTTTTCTACTAAACAAACCACCCTTCGTAGCCTCTCAATATTGACTGCGATAAAGTGATTTGTGACGTAATAGCACGTGCGATAGTATGCCGCGTATATGCGAGGGAGGATCCTGAGCAAGAGTTACTAGACCAAACTAGTATTCCGTACTCATTGTTTTTCAGTGCATATAAATAATGTAGTGTGTACTTAGTTCGATACAGTTTTATTGCAGACATCAATATATTTAAAAAAAAAAAAGAAAACCCCTAAACGATACATAATATTAGTGAAGCCATAACTTTTCTAATCTTGTTATTGAAGCCCTTAACTAACGGTCTTAATCCGCACACTACCACTGCAGTATTCATTTGTGTACTTCTGAACACTGGCGGAGATACAGCCGGAAAACAACCAGGTCATTACAGAATTACAGAAATGTAAACAAAAGTTAAAAGTTCGGACCGCTCGGTTAAGAAAATAACATTTCGATCGAAGTTATTTATTTGCCCGCTTTTTTAACAACAGTCACTAAGGGGTATACAGGAATTGTTTTAGCAATACTATAAACACATGTAATTGCAATCATTTTTGTTATTATCAAAAAGTGTGCATTTCGGAAGTTTAATGAGGCTGATAAACGCGTGATAGATGCTTTTACCCCACTTTGATTATTGATGTTTTATTTAGTGAATTGTAAGTCATCTTTAGAAAATAAACTTGTAAGATTTCAAAAAGGCATGCAAGACTCATTCTTGGTAAAAAAATATTTACCGTACTTTTTGTTGAACTGTTTGTGGCACTGGATTGGATTACTTCCCTTTAAATGGTAAAATTTCAATAAGCAGTTTAAAACATTGCATAACCTTATTCTGTCGAAAACTAAGATCTACATCTAACCTAAATCCTAAATGTATATACTCCCTGAAACATTTAAAAGATCTTCTTTTATATTTTGGATAAGAAAATGTGGAATTGTATTCTTCTAATTAAAGTAAAAAAATGCAAGATCAGTATCCATTTCAAAACTTTATATTTGCGATGGGTTAAAGCAGAAGTTCCAGAGCACAGACTCATAACAATTAGTTCATAATTTACTTAAGCAATACAGGCATTGTCTTAAGTACATATTAATTCATATTCTTGTACTTAGAATGGTGAAAAACTTATACGATATACTGCTATTGTTTTTGTTTTACATGTGACTGTTATTTAGCGCATTTATGTAAATAATGCATATTATTCAACTACAAAAAGGGATACAAAAAAGAACAAGAATTGTGTTCTATTAGTTTTTATTTTATATATATGTATGTGTTGGCATGAAGAATGACCATGGCTAGTTAAGAAAATTAATATTTATAAATATTTAGAACATTAATATTAAGTTACAGTTACCCCGACAACGGATGTAAACTATGTTGAGCTAGCAAATGCCAAAAAGGTTCGAAAGTGGAGTCAAACGTAACGGAGAACCTTCCGCCACGCGAGTTAGCTATCCTTCACAAAAAGGGGCTAAAACACCGTCAATTTCTCCCTTTATATGTACAATTTATAGTCAAATGGCCATGCCTTTACTGAAACATCTATTCAATATTTATTATGTAAAATAAATTTACTAGGCCCGTCAACGGATCCAAAGACCCTTATTTATTATTTAATTTAGAAAATTTGACCGCCGGCTTTCACATTACAGCATATGGTGATCCTTAAATATATAAATTTATAGAATGTTCTTCAAGCTAATAGCTAGTATTGCTATCACGTGAGCTGTATAAGGTACTTGTCATTGAAACTTACATTGTTAACACAAGCATATTTAATGTAACGAGGCCCGGAAACGGTTCCCTATTACCCTTATCTCGAGTTTATGTACTTTCCCTAAAACATTAACGAAGTTAGATTAAAGTTGCCACGTGAAGGCTAGCGGATGTAGGTTTTATAGGCATTAGATCTCCACCTGCCTCTGTTTTTAATCTCGTCATCTGTATAACCACTCTTATACATGGAAGATGCACCTCCAATCCTGAACGAGTGAGATAATATATTTTTGTTGCCAAGACCGGCTAATCGTAATGCTTTTTTTAATACTGCATTAAATTGAAAAGTCGTGAGAGAACGTCCGTCAAAATGACAAAACAGAGGCCCTTCAACATTAGTCCTGTATTTCATATAGAGTTCTAACTGTTTAAAACAAAATTCGTTATCTTGTGAT
This sequence comes from Panopea generosa, assembly GCA_029582155.1. Taxonomy (NCBI): domain Eukaryota; kingdom Metazoa; phylum Mollusca; class Bivalvia; order Adapedonta; family Hiatellidae; genus Panopea; species Panopea generosa. Next base: position 17,371,787 of record CM055897.1, read on the forward strand.
TAGGGGATATCTACATGTGTACCTAAACCCCTCTGGTCGGTCTTTGATGTTCTAAGATAAATCCGAATATTTTCCGAGTCAATTATTATGTCTTTAACGCCTACAACTAGTTTCTTAGACTTACAGCTGGGCTTGGCAATCTCTCCTACATAAGCTAATGAAAACGCTATTGCAAATAGCACAGATTCTTATTGTGACCGGCAAACTAAATGTAATGCTACTATAAGCTTTTTTAAGACCACTGATGTAATTGGTTTCCTTGTGTCAGTGTGTGTTTTTCCTCTACGTACATCATCTAACATTCGTTTAACCATACAAACTTTGGTGTTGTCAATGAAACCATTAATTTTGTTAACATAACTTATTGCCGCAATATGACAGTTCACAGTGTAATACGCATACTGATTAATTGACATGTGAGCTATGTACTCCGCAATATCTTGCACGGGTGGGGCCATGAAATCGGAGTACCTCTGTTATTTCTAAACTTGTCAAAGGACCGAATGGCAGCTTCATAGCCTTTACGTGTATTTTCAGCCAAAGAGGCCCCAATGGGTTCTCTATTTCATGTTGAAATGTTTGTGATTTTTATTTTACCCCAAGTGCAGAAGGCTAGCATAATTGGGATCAGCTCTAAATAGGTAATATCTCTAAACACATCTTCCTCCCAGAATTTGGGCCATGCAAAAATAAACCAATCTCTTTGGAAATAAGCACCACAGCCCTTTGATTTATTCCCTGCTGCATCAGTGTAAAGCTCTATAGATTAATTGGTTACCCAGTCCTTGTCATTGAACATAGTTACGCCATTGTAGCTCTCTAAGAATGTTAACCAGACATGTGTATCTTCTCGAAGTCCTTCATTTAACCTTATAAAATTATATGACTTAGTGGCCTGGGACATAGCATCATGGAATCGTCGGTTAAATGCTCTACCAGAAGGAATTGCCTTTGTTATAAATACAACAGGCCAACTACTGACTGAAGTTGTTTTAGTCGAATCTTTTTACATTTAGTTATATATTTAATAAATCTCTTGCCTTTTTAATTTTCTCCATAGGAACCTTCACTTCTGCTTGATTAAATCTATTTCTAAACCTAAGTATGTGATACATGTTACTGGGCCCACACACTTGTTTGCATTTAATGGTACCCCTTAGTACCTACATATGTTATTAAACGTGGGTGTAAGTATTGCACACCCGTCATGTTTTGTCAGCCATAATAAATCATCAAGCAAATGATCTACGGCTGCAGACCCAGATTCATTAATTAAGAGCCACTGCAGA